>JAYGXS010000131.1:0-35807 GCA_036362985.1 Ligula intestinalis
TCACGAGGATTGTTTAGTTATCCCAAAGGGTGAAACTTCAAGATCGTGTAAAATGTTCGACCTAAAGTCAGTGTAAAATTGATCATATCTAATTAGCTGAAAGGGCTTGTTCTGAAGGAACTGATTGCTGCGCTTCCTTGAATCCTCGGTAACAAGAAATTCATTCTACGGAAGAAGAAGAAGAAGAAGAAGAAGAAAAATAATTTCTTTTCGGTAAGCCACAAAAGTACTCTGGTGTGGTTTTTTGAGCTAGCTGGTGTTCGCGTCAGACAGACCACATTATTGCGCTGGGAATGAGCCCACCCCAGGCCCCCATAATCAACTTCGGGCCCTTCTAGGCAAGTTCAACGGTCCAAAGGAAAATGTTAACCAAATCCTGTTGACGTTCTTTCATGGACTGTCCAACAGACTCCTAGCCTGACCACCACTTCCGCTCCTATCTGACCTTCTCGTACACTTTTTATTATCTCCTCTCTTTCACGGCATGCATTTTTGATTTACGACTGTGAACCGGATATACAAGCTAGTCAAATATTCGATGCACCACACGTTCGCTGATCAGCCCTATCCCTTTAGTCCGAAAAATATCAGTGTGTACAATCAACGCTATCAATTGTTCTATTTTTAACGCTAAATGTAAAGCAGGATTTTGAGCTTCAGCTAAAATACTGTTGAATAAGTTTCCCCTTTATTGGATTGCTTTATTTGTTCGTGTGGTTATAGATTATTTTAAAATTTTATACTCTGTTTCTGTATTCATAATATGTGTCATTTTGTTCCTCTACGACCGCGCTTTCAAAATTTAATTTGAATTAATTTTTGATTGTTTACAGCGGAGGGTGAAGCCAACAAAACAAAAAAACATTTCCGACAGTTCCTTTATTCGAGTTTAAAGGAGGAGTCATCACAACGGAGGCCACCAGAAATATTTTTACTACTTATGGGGAAGATTCGATTGTCGAAAGAGCAACTATGAAGTGGTTTGCCCGTTCCAAAGAAAGTGGTTTTGGTTTCGACGAAAGCTCCATATTCTTGACGGAAATCAACCGTGTGTTGAACCCCTACTCAAATTTTGATCTTCACATTTCATCAAATATGCAATCTACTGACTAAACGCTACATGATATGTCATACTGACCGAAAATGAAATAAAGCTTGATATTTTAGTGAAATACTAATAATGCACGTCAATGTGTTTTTAAAGTATCTTTAGAAAAATTGCACTAGTTGGTCTGGACAAAATATTAGATTCAAAAAACGTATTTTAAAAGCCCAAAGGAAGTCAAACTTCGTTCTTACCTCCTTATGAACACAGGGAAAAGTACAATTAATTTATACTCAAGTAGGATAGAAACAACGAAGAAAACATTTTCAAAATTCAGAGCGTAGGTAAGGACATGGATGTTCTTCCAAAAGTAGTACCAGGAAAAGAAGAAATTCGCCCGAATTACCCCATCCCCCCACTTTCTTTAAGTTGCTGGAAGTTAAAATCCTCTTTTGGTTAAGCAGTTTTTCTCCTGCAGTTTCAAATCTAATTGAACAGAAGGATTTTCAAAACAGTATGATTGATTAGTGCAGAAGCGACTGCAATCAGCTTATGCACACCGGTCCTCGCGTCCAAAATAACTTCGGAAAGGCGCCATGCTGCCCATGACCGATAGCCGCCAATTCAGCCGCCTGAAGTTAAGTACCTTTTCCGGCGACCAGTAGTCATCTGGCACTGAGAAAACTTGTTCTTCCTCAACCTTCATCTTGTCAACCATACGGTTTTTTTCTACTAACCCGCATAATTTACTTCATTACTTAACGATGACAAGGCAAAGGCCTCTCGTGAATTTATCGAAAGCATATATGCGCTGACTAGCTCCACTTGAACGCTCCCTGATTTCGGCTTCTGGGACAGCCAATCACAGGTCATGTAAACTCCGCAAGATCGCGGCGGCCAATAACACGCCCGCAGTCGTAGGCTGACCTCAATCTGTCTGGTCAGTCGCCTTCAAGGTCAATCTACACAGAGCCTGATTGCCACCAGGCCCGCAATCTGTCTGGACACAGACCTCAGTGCGGTTACTGCCGCAAGCCATCCCTTCGAACCAAGCCCCCCTTGCGACTGGACGTGCACTCTGACAGTCCAGTCTCCTCTTTCCTATTTTTAGGATATGAAGTGGTTCGGCCGGATAATAGAAGATAGAAATTACCCCAATGATTATAAGCTAGTAGATAAGATAAAGCATGGAAGGCCAGTGTTATAGATAATTTAATTAAATGCAGGAGTAGAATATGCGTAATAGGTAGGTGAATCACAGATGAGTGCAGTCAAGCCATGAGCGGGCAGAGTCTAGAGTCACATTCCGGTGGGTGTGTTCGCCGTGTCTGGATGACTGCAACCGGTCGTGAAGTCGCCGGCTACGGGCGTGTCTGAGCATAAGCGGTCACCACACGAAGGTCCTTTGTGAACTGACCTTGGGCAGTGGTTGGCCAGTTAGGCCAGACACGTTCGTGACCTTGATCGGAGGATTGACACCTGGTGCGCACGCGCTGGTAGATACGAGAGACAGATATGCCCAGGGGCGTGCGAGGAAAGCATCGCTTGGAATAAAAGGTCCACTACATATTCTTCCAATCCTTCTGTACAGAATACACTCGTTCTGCCGCCTTGGCTTCCAACCTTGTCTCCTCTCCTAAGGAACCGGGCTTGGAAGGTCACAGCTGTTAGGGTTAACTTTATTAATTTTAACACTCCCTGATATCTTCGTGCCCAAATATAGTTTTTTGGCCTCCAAGTCGTAAGATGGTTGATAATGTTGAAGTTTCAAAGTTAAGCCCTACAGTCATGATATGGGGAGCAATGCCCTTTGGAGGGCTCGCTGACCTCTACATTGTATCACAGGGTCAACGAAGGAATGGTGACTATCATTGAGAGGAGATCCTGAAGCTAAACCTGTTGAAATGTGAGTAGGTTAACATTTAGAAAATAAACTTATTTCGGATATTTCAAGGATTATTTTTATACAGGAGGTAGCCACAGCTCATACAGTTCTGGAGACCCATAGGTAGCTGTCAGAGAAGACTTCAAATTTCTGGAGGAAAGACATGTGTCCAACAAATAGCCCTGACTTGAACCAAATTTAAAATATACTGTCTGTTCCTACTACTATTGCTGAATTAGAGGGATCCCTGACGGAAGACTGGAGAAAGATCAACTTGGAGACCCTCCGGAATCTCATTCATTCGCTGCCAAGTGAGGCAGAAGCTGTCCTAAACGGCCAAGGAAAATTTTTTGTAGAGCAAGTTTTGAAAGATATATTACTTTAGAAAATTTGAGCCTGCTATTAGGATGCAAAGAATTTCGGAGCACCCCTTATTAGGTTAGGACGATTTGTTCTTGGCATACGGAAGGCTCTTTCAGACTCAGCGCTTGCGTTCATTGCTGTTTCTGTGGAAATGTAACTAAGTCAGGCAGACAGGAAAATTTAGGGCTTTATGTTCAGGTGAAGAGGCCCCATTCGTACACAACAAGCCTGGAAAGCAAGGGTTTGGATATATCGCGGAGTGTTAAGGCTATCAAGGTTCAACTCTAATGGCTGCGATCTTCCAGGCCAGGTTCCTTAGGATGGTGAGAGCAGGCTTGGGAAGGTCAGAGTGTTAGGAACAATATATTGTGTACAGAAAAGTTAAGAGGAAGTTGCCACTCGGTCCGACATGGCTTTCGACCGTGAGGGCCGTGTGAGAGCGTGGGGTCTTCTAAGCGGTTGACAACGCTGCCTGCGTCAGCACCCTGGCGGAGCGGACTCCCCAGTGTCCGTCAGCGTGGGACAGGTCACAGCAGTCCCAGAGCGCGCATTGAGTGAGTCATCTTCAGGATGCTGATGGGCCCGACCAGTCTGGAGTGCGTGTGTGCGTCCCAGTTGCGCGAGGGCAAAGGTTGCGCGTCGAATGGGGAAATCGGCCATCGCGCTGGGTCAAGTGCGTCTGGGCGACCAAGACTGTCACCCCGAGACCACGTCTGTGGCGTCACGAGTTAGGAGGGCGTTGGGCAGCAGCGACCACTACAGACATTCACTACATGAATGTCCATAGACAGGAAGCTGACTAGACGTCAGCCAAGGCACAGAAATTGAAACCAGCGAGGGCAGAGGCAGCTTGTGTGTTTGCATGAGGGGGAGAGAAATAGCAGCACGCTTAGGGAGGGGGGACGCCGGCCGCGCCAGCCACCTGCGCCCTCTCCTGCCTCAGGTTTCTTTGACATGGTCATCACACCGGACACAGTTGACAGGAGAGGAACAGTGTGCAGTAAATGCGACGAATGTGTACCATCACTGTAATCTAATCCACACGGGGAAAATACAAAGTTTGTCTTCAGCTTGCTGAAGCACACAATGGAAATCGTCGAAATCGACTGTCAAATTGTCAAGGGAGATATGGATGGATTTCAAGCTTTGACGGCAGATGCGTGAATTTTTACCATATGAGCTTACCTAGGAAGGTGTAGTGAGGAGAAACGGGCAGAAGTCAGGTGTTTCCTGCAAAAAACCCATTTCAACTATGAAGGACAGAGGGAACTTATGTGTGCGTGCGTGAGGGAGAGAAAACGAGAAGTGAATCTTATTGAGGGGGTATGTTGCCGCACTAAGTCTATGCCCTACCGCATCGGAGCTGCCGTCTCGACGAAAAGGTCAAACCGACTGGAGGTGACCTTGACTGTTATGTCTTACCAGACACACGCGTTTACTTCCTGCCACGTAAGGATCAGTTTCTTAATGGACGCAGAGCAGACTTCACTCAGCAGGATATCGTGCAGCTGAGAGTTCACTCCACGGGACCCGACCATATTTTAAAGTTTACCGAGGCTAAAAATCTTCGCAAGAGCCGACAACCGCGTGAGCTGCGAACTGCTCGAGTCATGGTTCTCAGGCTCACAGTCAATCAATAAGCCCAACAACTTGTCTTTCCCATACTCTGTACTCCAACATTGTCTGAGCAAGAGAATCAGTTACGTGGGAAGGCCCGGGACCAGCAACAACTTAGAGGGCAGCGAACGTAATTTTCGCGCAATTATCAAGCTCGCATCCAACACGGATGAGGAAATTGCGCGATTAATGACTGGGAAGCGGACTGCCAAGCCATCACTGCACCAATTTGGGCCCCCAGCGGTGGGTACAGGAGCTGTTAGTACGCATAAGGTCGCGTGGTCACTGTGCACTGTAGATAGCGCTTAATCTGTGCATATATTACCCAAATCTGTGCATGTATCATGCTATTATACGGTTATTCCTGGTGAAGGGTTCTCAACAGAATGCGAAACGTCAGGCAAATAAACTTCTTGTTCAAGCGATCGCATTTTCTACTACTGAACAAATTCCTGGGACTTGCATATTCTTTTCTAGTGGCACTCCATGTCAAGTGTGGGCGGCGACCAAGCGGAATAAAAGGATTGAAAAGTCGTGTTGGCAAACGATCGTTTTCGGTCATTCATCGTCAGGCCAGTACAAGACATGGGGAATAAAATTGGTCATTTAATTACAGCGATTATATAATAGTCAAATTTACGGAGGGGGGAGGGGGAGGAAAAGGGTGAGGGTAAGTAAGCAGCTGAGTTTTCCCTCGTCTCCTGAACGCGGGCGCCTGCGTGGGTAGGACGCTGGTTGCCATGCCCAGATGAGACAGGGGGGATGTTCTCGCGGTCCGCGGATTGAGTTCTGTATGTCAGCCGCGCAGCTTGCGCTTGACTATTCTCCGTAGCTTCGTCTTCTTTGGCTTCAGTAGGTGTTGGATTTCCACGTGCAGTCGGTCAAGGGAGGCCGATGGCTTGAAGCAGCGCCTTTTGACAGCATAGAATGGGTTTTGCTAGCCGGATTGCCACTGCTTCTGCTGTGGCTAACAGAAGCAGTGGCTAACAGCAGAAGCAGTGAACGCGAGTGAAGCCTTTCGGGTCATATACCGCACGCCAACTTACTTCTCCAAAGGCTTGCGCAAATGGGTGTTAGCCACAGCAGAAGCAGTGGCAATCTGGCTAGCAAAACCCACTCTATGCTGTCAAAAGGCGCTGCTTCAAGCCATCGGCCTCCCTTGACCGACTGCACGTGGAAATCCAACACCTACTGAAGCCAAAGAAGACGAAGCTACGGAGAATAGTCAAGCGCAAGCTGCGCGGCTGACATACAGAACTCAATCCGCGGACCGCGAGAACATCCCCCCTGTCTCATCTGGGCATGGCAACCAGCGTCCTACCCGCGCAGGCGCCCGCGTTCAGGAGACGAGGGAAAACTCAGCTGCTTACTTACCCTCACCCTTTTCCTCCCCCTCCCCCCTCCGTAAATTTGACTATTATATAATCGCTGTAATTAAATGACCAATTTTATTCCCCATGTCATGTACTGGCCTGACGATGAATGACCGAAAACGATCGTTTGCCAACACGACTTTTCAATCGTAGAAATGGGAATTTTTGCTGAACTAAGACGGAATAAAAGGAGTCTGTGACACGGAAGCCCAGGTGGTGTGGGCTGGAAGCCGTGTCACCGCTCCCTACCTTTTGCTGGACAGGTGTTTGGTATGGACCAAGCTGAGGCGTGGATATTCTCGTGCTCACCAGTTGCGCCCGACCGCGCCTCTGGTCGTCTTGACTGTGTTATGACAACGCACATTGGTGGGCGGGTACGAACGTCCGTACACTATCACTCATGCGTAAGTCACCGCGTTTACCATCGGTGGACATCGTCAAAACCGCCGGTGGAACTGTTGATGGTTATGATTCACCGAATATATGTTGGCCAGTTGGACAATCTTCTGGTCTTTTATAGTTCACTGGATTCTGCGCAGACCCTGAGAGTTTATACCTGTGTGGACCATGAGAGCGGCAGCTTGGCTGGCGAATGGGCGGAGCTTATGCAAAAGGGAGTCAGAGGTGTTCTTGGCGGAAGCAAGGCTTGGCGCCTACCGGCGACAAAGCTAAAGGCTACTGTGTTATTAAGCAGCCGGCCTATGCTTCTGAATTTAACATGATTTTCCAGCTTTAAAGTACCATAAATTTTACCGCTTGCGATGCTGCGTGTGCTATAAACTGCGCCACGTGGTTGAGCCGGAGCAGCCCTCGGATTGGATGCCGCGGGAAAACAGTTAGCCAATGAAAATGCACCAAGTGGCTTACGCGGCTTCATGCCAAGGCTGTGATGGCATGGCGGTCGCGCGACTGCACTGAAGCTCCGGGCCGATTTTTTTTCTCTGGATATGCTTTATGTAACACCTCCAGGTTGCGAGCAAAACAGATAGTGACAACGTGCCAAAATGCAAACTGTTTCGTGCATCTGTTCACGCGGTCGTTTATTTTTAAATAAGTTAGCGTAATTAGTGCAAAACTTCGAGTCTTTTTTTGCTACTTCTAGTCGAATTTCAATAAAAAGTAAGGAAGGGCAGAACAAAGTATTACTTGATCAGCCTACCATCAGCATAATATATATTCTCGTTTGCGGGGTTTGGTATAGATATGGAGGATTGAAAGGGGAAATCGAGCCGTGAACTCGCCACGTGCCAAAACCTAACTTTGCACGTAAAATGCACGTAAAATCCGAATAAGTAAAAAAATGGTGTTACTGAGTGAGCCTAGGTTTTAAACGAAGGTAAATTTTACTCATGCAAGAAACGCGTGAATAACGCAGCACAAGTAGATTTTCAGCGTCGAATATCTGCATTCTTTGTTTTTTTTGATAAAGTAACGATCAAAATGGGAAATTTAGACCAGTTTTTTGACTTAACTAAAAGTTAAGGATATATTTTTTGCTGATAATGAAAAACCTCCCTTTTCTATGTATACCGGAACAATTTTAAGTATGTTTATTGACTTTAAGGCTCGGTTCTTAGATAATAAAATCGGAGCAGAGTGGCAGGATATCAACGATGATTCTGAGAAAACTAATAACTTCTGCCCATTCTGTTTCAAGTTTTTATATTTATTGATTCTGCTCTATCAATAAAAAATGTGTGAATGCCTTTTGCATTTGGCTTGATCGAGAAAATTGACGGCATGTCTCGGGTGTTTGTGTATATGCTTGTTTACAGTCGTTATTGTTTGCAAGGTTAGACACGTTACAGCTTTATAAGTTAATTACTTATTTATACGGCAAACACTTAGCAGATTTGCAACATAGAATTTCTTAAACTTAATTCACTCTCCTTTTCCTGACAATAATTCATTTTCTCATAATTGCACTCATATCAATTTTGTGAAAGCAAAACAAAATTATCTGCTCTCTTAACACATATGATTAAAATATTTATGTTCTTTATTAATATTCTTACAGGCAAAAGCAAACATTTTCGTCCTGCAGGGTTCACTAGTTTAGGAAATTCCTTGCATATCAAAAAAAGATGAAATTGGCTCAATTCCGCCCCTATTTGCCTGAAGTTTACTGATTTGGACCGCACTATTTTCTACTTAACATCATTTTGCACCTCAAGTCAACTCAATGAACAAAATAAACAATCTCAAATTATTGTTAAATCCCTACACAACTTTTGGTCCTTACATTTCTTCAAATGTCCCCTTGGCGGCCGCGACTGGTTGGATGCGAGTGTGTCCCGTAGGGAATTCGGTGAGGGTCTTCAGGTCGACGAGTCAAAAAGCGCCCCCTGCTAAGTTGCGTGACCTTGAGACTGTGAGCGTTTAGCAGAGTCCCATAGTCCGCCATAGTCCTATCCATAAATCCTCTGATGCCGCCATGATTAGTAATGTAGCCAAAGCTGAGATACCGCCGTCTACCTGCGCCTTGTGTGAGTCCCAAAGGAAGAATACAACAAGAAGAGCGCAAAAGTAGAAGTCTTCTTCCATACCTGGTACAGAGTATTTATAGCAAGCGAAGCATACAAGATTAAGTCAATCAAATTGTGTTCTTGAGGGATAACATCCTGACTGACTGTCGGCTGGACAGAGTGATAGCGCAGAACACAAATCATGGACGGTGGCCTGATCGGTCTCATCACTCGCGTGGCTTGCACCGATCGATAGTGCACTGTGGGACGAGTAATCAGGAGAGCGTGATAACGGGTCGTTAGGCCTGCCCCTAACAGTCATTGCCGTTTTACGCTATCGTGGGGTTAGTCAGGGCTAAGGGGTGCTTGTGGTGACTAGCTCCCAACTAAGTGCGCCTGTGAACGCTTGTCGTGACTAGCTCAACTCGAAGTGCACTTTTGGAACGCTCGCTGTTTTCCGATTTCTTTAACAGCTAATCACAGACCGACTCACACAGGACCACACTTGACGATTGCCGAGCAGACCTCACTTCAGACGCCATCCGCTGGCTTGCAGTTGTGCGTTCGTCTGGTAGTCAATTTCCTACTACGACCCCGAACGACCGCCGTCTTCACTGATAGTTAATTAGCGTTTACCACAATAAGTGCCCCCGACTTCCATCCTTTTTTGGTTGATGTTTCTTTCCCCGTGATAACCGCTGGCAGTTGATTGGCCTTTGGCCACCATAATTACTCTTCTTTTGGTTGCTGCTTCTTATCCATGAAGAACAATCACTCAATTGATCTGGTGCTCAACACGCCTTCTTCTTCGTCCATGCAAAAACGTGGATCGCAAACCTTCTCATTTCTTCGGCAATCTTCTACTGCCTATTCTCCAATTTATTCTGTACAGAATATACTCTTCCTACCACTCTGGACTTCCCGAGACTTCTCTCTTCTCCTGGAAGGTCGCAGCCGTTAGGGTTAACCTAAATCAACCTTAACACTCATCGGTACGCTTACATAACCTACCGTTGCCGTTTTACAAGTATAAGGAATGGTTTTACCCATTAAAATATGTGCTCATCTTGTCGATATAGTTTTGTCATTTAGCCGGTTGATTGTTAAGTCTGAGGGCAGAATATTCCTGGAAGGCTTGTTTTACAGCACTTTTGGCATAAAATTATTTTCGAATAAAACATTTACCTATATTTCGTTCAAATTGATAGTAAATGGGGGTAGGATCAGGCTAGTATAGCGGATGATAAAGAGTGTAGTAGGCCCCCAACATGGCTTTGTACGGCTTCTTTGTTCAAGGTCAACTGCCTCAAGGTCATCCATTATCTCAGTCAACGCTTCCAGACGAGCTGACTTGACTGACTTGCACTCACACTGGCGTCCAGATAATTGCGGCTGCCCAATCGTCAGTTGAACATGACCCTTTTCCTCACCTTCGACCGAGACAGCCTACACCACCAGAAACGCACCAATTGGAGGAGACTTTAACCCGCTCCTTCATATTACTTAACCAGTCGCCACCACGCTCTCCTTCTCTTTTTGATAGGACGGCGCAGAAGATGCGTCAACACTCTAGCCGGCCTTGGGTCAGGATGACAAGGAGGCGACAACACGCGATAGCGCCATCACACAAAGGACTGGGTTACGCGCGACCTTCAAGTCCCGACACCACGCAGGGGCGCAAGGAGTAATGCGCAAGCGAGACACAGCCGTTGGGTTGTGTCACATTGAGGTCACCAGCATTACACGACGGCTGTCCGGATAAACGACCGGCGGAGGGACCAATAAGAAGAGACATAGGGAACAAAGACTGCTGGCCCTTGAGCTGCTGCTGACACAAAATTCTGTTGGCCCGACATGAGAGCGCGCTACCGACACACAGAGGACAAGCTGCACACGAGAAGACGCTGCCGACAGGGACGGTGGGAATGGAAGCGCACGCACAAGAGGCGATGTACACATGGAGCCTGTTGTAGTAAGCTGTTCTCTGCTATCCTGTCTGTCTTCTCTTCCTAACATACAACTGGGGATATAACAAGTAGTCACGCAGGTGATCGCACATGGTCATAACACTTTAAGACCTGACTAGACGCAGTCAGAACTAGTTCTGGCTTCGCCAGTGGTCACTGCCGCGTGAGACAGCGATTAGGAGTTCCGTACACAATAAACCATTCCTTCTGATGGTTTCTGCCTTCTATCTTGCAACCTGGGATTTCGGTATGCAATAAACTTGGGATTTAGCCTGATTATTATAGTGTTTCAAACACAACCACTATTTAGACGCTACAAGAGCTGCCAGCAGCTAGAGTTATACCACATTCAGTTGTGTGGTGTCTCGTACGAGTCGATTGGTTGAGCGATATAGGTTTCAGCGTTGTGCCCAATACGTTTAAACAACAAGGACATCTGCGCCAGGCCACTAGTAATGCACAATTACCTTCTTCGGATGAATGCCGCACTTTGGGCTGTGCTTTTTTGGCATCTCCTAGTCCAACAACTGGGCCAAACGCTTCCGTTTGTCTTAGTGGATTCATTTCTCATCATCCCTTTAAATGCGATTCAAAAATTAACCATTTTGTGCCGAGAAAGCAACATCATGCAAGCTTGTTGTTTCTGCTTTTCATTCAGTTCATATGGAACTGTAGTGGTCGCTGCTGCCTGACGCCCTCCTTAAGTGTGATGCCACAGACGAGGTCACTCAGAACATGGGGCTTCGCGCGGAGGCAGTTTTTCCCGTGCCCCGGGCGAGGCGCAAACTCACGCGCGACCTTCATTGCTAGCGAACGCACGAACCGTGTCTCCCCCATTCTGGCCTCAACTCACAGTGGTGTGATCTCAATCCGTCTGGACAGACCTCAAGGCCGTGACTGCCCCTAGACCTGGCCGGCCTCGCGGCTGGATGGGCGCTCCGATAGCCAAATCTCTTACGTACTATTCGCCTTTCCGTCTGTACAGAATACACTATTCCTACTAATCTGGCCTTCCCAAGACTTCTCTCTTCTCCTAAGGAGCCGAGCAGCCGCTAGGGTTTAACCCTATTAGCCTTAACGCTTCGCGATGGCTGATGACTCATCGACGTGTCCTACACGCCTCGATAGAACCGCACAACTTAAAAAACATTTCACTTTCGCGACCACAGCCAGATGCGTTACTAATCTTTGCTTGCCTACCTTTGCAGATATATTTATGGGTCACCTAGAAGAAAAAGTAACTTCCACATTTAAAAGTACAACACTCTATAGAAGATATGTGGATGACATTTGCAATTGTTAAAAACATAAAGGAAGCTAAGAAACTACTGTTAACAATGAACAGTTTACATCCAAAAATGAAATTTACGATGGAAGTGGAACGTGGAAACCAGTTTTCTTTCTTAGACGTCACATGACTAGGCAGAAAGATGGCTCTATAACGCGAAGAGTTTTCCATAAGAATACATAGAGAGGGCAGTATTTGCATTATCTAAGTTTTGTCCCCTTGCAATGGAAACGTAACTTAGTTTGCACCCTCTTCCAGAGGACAAGCAAAATCTGCTCAATGGATACACTGGATGCAGAAATCGCCAGCCTCAAGAAAACTCTCCTCAAGCGTGGTTATCGTGCTCACTGTATTGAAACGAATAGCCAACCCTTATGGCAAAAGGTTATAGAACAATCAGCTCCGAAAAAGCCTGTTTTCATTTCCTTGCCATTTAAGGGAGACAAAACCTTAAACACCTTCATGAGACGCTTACGCAATACCATTGAAAGGACCTATTTTGCAGCTGAGCTTGTATTTTGCAACTCGGTGAAGACCCTTCCGATTCCAACTGCGAAGGATGCCTTGCCATTGTACGCCACATCTAATGTTGTTTACCAAGTTACATGCACTCGCGGATGCAAGTGCATAGGACGAACACAACGGCAATTGGCAGCCAGAGCAAAAGAGCACTTGCCGAGTTGGTTATTAAGACAGGAGAATAGGACTCCCCGTTCTTCTATCACTGAATACCTATTGGATACGGGTCATTCTGTTGACCCTAAAACATCCTTCCGAGTACTTGTTCGGGCACAAACAACTCGTATTTTACGCTACCTGGAGGCAGCATACATAAGACGGTTTAAACCTGACCTATGTAAACAACTGGAGCATGTGGTGAACCTAACCCTGCCGTGGTAGCACCGGCTCCTTGTTTACCCACCCCCTTCCCACCTTTTTGCCTTAGATGTTTTTGCCTTCGACGTTTTTACTGCGTTTTTTGCTGCCCACAATGTTCGAATTCGTACTTTATTGATTGCCGCTTGGCTAACTCAAGTGACCTTGATGTTTTGGATCGATTTTTCTGTATGAATTCAATTCTGTAATTTATCATTCGTTATTCTGTTTATGCACCGAGTGGAAGCGGCTGATGAGCGCTCGCGAAATTCATGGTGCCATTAAATTTATTGAAATTGTTTAGTTGACCCAATTGTGAAAATCATCGCGGCGTCGGCAGGGGTTGAACCCGCACAGCAGGGAATGCTTTTGCGCAGCCAACGCTCTACCGACAGAGCTACGGGGCAAGCCGTGCGCCGTAAATTTAATCACACTTCGATCGATTTTACTCACCCAAATTATCGGTAGAGCGTTGGATGCGCAAAAGCATTCCCTGCTGTACTGGTTCACCTCCCGACGAGGCCGCGATGATTTTCACAATTGGGTCAACTAAACATGCAAATCTGCAAAAACCAGCCTAGTAGTCATGCTGGTGGATTCTATATGACTACTAAGGGAACCCTGCTTGGGCAATCAGCTTGCTGTTCCACAATGGTGGATTCCACACGAGCGGTAAGTTGGGCGGGTTAAATCGATCCAAGCGTGATTAAATTCACAGCGCACGGCGTGTCTCGTCGCTCAATCCATAGAGTGTTGGCTGCCCAAAAGCCTTCCCTGCTGGCGTGGGTTCGACTCCCGCAGAGGCCGTGAGTTTTTACTTACAACTGGTTCCACTAAATATGCAAATCTGCCAAAACCCCCTAATTATCAGATTTGATTAAATGCCTCGCTACAGTGGTTTTATTTGACAACCAATACCACATTTCATTGACAGTTTACATCAGTTTGTGTAGTTAAAATTGCAAACAATCTAAATTGAAGTATTTTATGTCGACCACTCCATGATAATGAGCCCTTCACTTAAAAACGTGGTAATAGAAGGGACCAATCAGGTTCAAAGACCTGGTAGGCCCTAATGGAAGCAATATAGCAATACGAACGAGAATGCGAGTCCGAGTAAGTGATCAGAAGAAGAAGCAGACAAGAAAACGGGCCGTATACGTGGGACTAGTACAGTCGCGGGCAAATCCCCCATGGAAGTTAATGGCCAGACTGGATTGGGGGCGGGAAGCAGACGTTGGTCTGTGCACACCTTCTAGCCGCCGTTAGAGGTTAAGCGTTGACTCAGTTTGCAGTACCTGTGAATGGCTGTCCCAGGGGCAGCTTGAGAACCGCAATCACGTGACCTTGTGTATGGCGTGGTGTGGGAGGTGGAAGGCGCTACATGGTCACTAAAATCCATCCACCATATATTCGGAGCTGAGAATTACCTTAAACAAAATTATTAGCTACTTGGGGAGTGCGCAGTTGAACGCATTTTCCAATTTCACTGTCAGTTAGCAATCATATTCTAAAACATCCAAAACGAGGGAGGAAATTTTGGGAATTAATGACCTTAATTTCGACGTTATCCGATGGCTGAGAACGTCAGACGAATGAAACTATTGGTCGAAGGATATCACGAGAGGTAAGGTTAATAAGATTAAACTTTAGTCAGTGCAATCTTCAGGCCTGGTTCCTTTAGGAGAGGAAAAAGTAATGAAGGCCAGAGTGGTAAGAAGAGTTTACTCCGTACAGAGGGAGTGGGAGAATAGATGAGAGGAATTCGACTGTCGGACGAACGTAGGTCTGCACCCGAGCGGGCCAGAATCCGAGGTGCTAGCCTGGCGGCAGTTAGACCAGCGGCCACCGGGGGTGGACTTAGTCAGGCTTGAAGGTATTTGGCCAGATGCGAGGAAGTGATTGGCCAGACCAGAATGGGGCGCGCATGTGTGCTCCAGTCGCATAACGCCAAAGATTGAGCGTTGGCTACAAGGACACGGGCATTGGAGCACCTCACCCACTTGAAAAGATGGTCCTTAGAAAGAAGGAATAATAAATATTCCTATGCTTTAAACCTAACACGAGCCATAAATAAAACTAAACTCTAACATTTATCTTGAACCTATAGTTTACACGAACTCAAAACGTAACCTTTAACGGTACTCCTCACCCCGACCTCCATCTTAAACGCTAAGCTTCAACTTAATATTGGCGCTCATCTTAATCCTAAACCCGTGCCTATACTTCTGCAAGCTTAAAGTGGTTATACTAATGATCCTTACCTAGTTTTAGATCAGAGCGAGTGTTAGGTTAAAGACAGGAGGATTTTTAACCTTCCTAAAGCCTATTCCAAGGCGGTTTCTGTTCAGGCGGTCACGCAAGTCATCCTTATCCAGAGGTGGTCCAAACATCCGCGCAGCTACGTCGAATGATTGATTTTGAGATTTTTGTAGGACAGCCTAAGCCAACCGGTTGATATAACATCCAAACAACTCATCAGCTGTAGCGAGCAATGCTGTCCAAATATGGCTCACGCACACGTCAACCCTGCAGGATACCCGATTGTGGCAGCTGCAAATCGCTTTGTACAGTGAGAGTGCACTGTGAAACCGGCTTCGATCAAACAGAGTAGACATGCCTAACGGCGGTGACATGTGTGATCAAGGCGCCACACCCGGTAAACTATTCGTGACAAGCGCGTCTTAAACAGTGAGTTGTACATCAAATGTTTATATTCAATAAAGATTAGCGGTGACTCACTCAATGTAGGCGTTAACGCGGGACCGCTGACTGCCGCTAACGTGCGCCCATGCCTCTAGCCTGCCTACACAGTTCGGCCAATCACCCCTCAAGGCCGACTCACACAAATACCGCTCTAAGCGCTTGTGACAATTCCAGCGCTGGCTTCACTCCGGACCGGAGCCCTTGCAATCGGGCTGCACTCGTGCAAGAGTCAGCGTACTCCTGGCTGATTCCTACTGCTATTCAGTTTATTTTTTTCAGTTTATTTGGTGAGGATAATAGGCAATGCCTTTGAAAACCCTATGTAGCACGTTTAAATTTACCACTACTAACGTAGTATTGGCAAACAGTGAGCAGCATTGTTTTTTACAAATAGGTCTGGGTTTTTTAGAGTTCAGACTTGGAGAGAGGAGAGGGGACGCATGTAATTGTCCAAGCGTTGTTTGTACATTTGAAGGGAAGTTGCCTCCACGACTGACTGTGGAAGGTTGTTCCACTGTTGTATGACACGTTGCGTGAAGAATTCAGAGCGGAGGTTTAGCTTGGACATTTTCGTGCGCAGCTTCATTGTGTGCCCACGGAGATGAGGCGAGAGGTGCCACTGAAACATGTCTTCAAAGCGTAATCCTTTCTCAAGACCGTTTATTATCTTGTAAACTAGGATAAGATCCCCTCTTTGTTGCCTGTAATGCAGAGGGAATAAATTTAGACATGCCAGTCTATCTATGTAAGTGTGGTTTTTTAGACCTCTTACTAGCTTTGTTGCCCGACGCTGCACTTTCTCCAGACATGCTGTGTCCTTTGCTAGCCATATGGCCGCCACGCCTGTATGCCATACTCTAGGTGTGGTCGAACAAATGTGCCGTACACTCTGCCAAAGAGATCTTCATCGAAGGCTAGAAACGCCCTTTTGATAGCGTGCAGCACTCCCGTGGCTTTATTTGCAGCTTTGACAGACTGTAATGAGGGCCTCAGATTACTTTGTATCCAAATGCCTAGGTCTTTTTGCGTAGATGCTACGGACATTCGGATGTTTTTCAGGTGATATGTCCTGCTGCTCTGGGAGATAGGGTAGTTTGTTGGACGCAGGTGGAGGACGGCACACTTTTGCACATTGAAATCCAGCAGCCATCTCTCAGACCACGTCTGCAGTTTGCAAAGATTATTTTGCAGAGCATCTCGGTCGCTTGGGCGCTTAATGACCTGCCAGAGTTTAACGTCATCGGCGAACATGATTTTACCGCAGTCCAGTTCTTGAAGGCTGTCATTTACATAGAGAATGAAGAATAGAGGACCGAGAACGGAGCCTTGAGGAACCCCACTAACTACGTCAACCCAGTCCGATTTATCCTCCCCGATGCAAGTGCGTTGTTTTCGACCGACTAAAAATGACCTGATCCAGTCCAAAACTTTTCCCTTGATGCCAAGAACGCTCAGTTTGTGTAAAAGGCGTTGATGGGGCACGCTGTCAAAGGCTTTGCGGAAATCGATGTACACTACGTCCACTTCGAAGCCCTCTTCTAAAGCACTTGTCCAGGCCTCAATTGAAGTCAGTAAATTTGAAAGGCAGGAGCGCCCTCGCCGAAAGCCATGTTGAAAATTTTGTATGATGTCACTTTCATCGCAAAATCTTAGTATGGCCTGCTTGACAAGGACCTCCATCATTTTGCAGGAAAGGCAAGTCAAGCTTATGGGCCGAAAGCTGTTTGTAGACATCTTGCTACCTCCCTTATATAACGGTACGATGTTGGCCGTCTTCCACTGCAAAGGCAAGTCCCCTTTTCGCATGGAAAGCTCGAACAGAATTGAAAGAGGCACCGATAGCTCGGTCGACAGTTCTTTAAGTATCAGTCCAGGGATCCCATCCGGTCCAGGAGACTTGTCTGGTTTGATGTGACTGAGGACATGTCTTACGTCTGCGACAGAAAAGGTAACAGTTTCAATAACGGCTATAACGACGGGTTCTGCGTCGCCAGTGTTGTAAGGGTGGCATCTGACATGTGTTACCGTCGAATGATGCCCTGCCGAAATCACCAAGGAAGAACAAAATACGAAAGGCGTAGTTTTCGAATCCATCCGGAGAAGGTTTATTGTGTACAAAACCCGGAGTTGCTCTCTCGGGTGGCAGTTGCTGCTCGTTGATCTCCAGCGTGCTCTTTGTCCCGCCTTGGGGACAAGCCCTGGCATTGGGAGCGGACTAATGTGTCCTCGCAGCCTGATGTTTGATGCAACTCTCCCTGTCTGCTGCAGACAGTTGCTTATAATAAATTGTCCCCACGTTCTCTTGTGGCCTGATTGGCCGCATTGGGATAAAGTCACGCGACCAGTTGACCTTCGGGGAACAGCGACCAATTTTGCCTTGCGTAGGCTCGCGTGCGTGCGTGTCCGTTGTAGCATTTCAGGTCATTGCTGTGGGCCAGCCCAGCGAACACTATTTAACAAAGGAATCATTGTGGTGGTCGGCGGTAGGCACAACGCCTTAGGAGACCCTGCACGGTTGCTAGCATTTTGTCAGGCTACCGTCCTAACACCCACTTCCTTCTGTACAGAAGAAAACTGTTCCTAGCATTCTGGCCTCCAATATCTTCGCTTCGCCTAAGTATTCTGACCTTTAGATCGCACTTGCTATGGTTAAACTTACTTTACCCTCTCTGATAGACTCATAGGTGGTTTCACAGTTTGAACGGACAGAAAGTAAGGTCTGGGATCAATTGCTCTCCAATATACTATCCGGTCCCCAGGTAAGAGATCAGTCAGTCAAGGCTGAAAAGTTATCTTCTATTTTGCTCGCTACAAATGCAACAAATTGACCAGACCAATGAACGAGCGCCCTCCAAGATCATGCTTGGCCGCCAACGCTTACTGGTTGCCGGGCCACGGCTGAACCAATGCTGTGAAAGCCTTCATCAGCGAAGGCAATGAGCTGGTAGAAGCGAATGGAAGAGTTCCCAGAAGAAATTTAGAAGTAGAATGTGCGATCGTTGGAAGAAGTCTATTGACTTGAGGTTTCGCATTCTCACTCAAATCCGGCCTCCGATAAGGATGATAGAGGCCCAAGGTGCCCGGTATTTATATTTAGACTGTCCGAGCCCCAAGTTAGAGATGAGACAACCGACGCTGAGAAGATATCACTTATTTTGCTGCCTGCAAATGTTACCAATTTATCAGACCAATGAACGAGCGCCCTTCAGGGTCATGTTTGGACGCCAGCGCTAACTGATGGCTGTCCGCTTATCGACATCGAATGACGGATTTTGAGATTTTTTAGGACAGCCCACGGAAACCAGTCAATGTGACATACAGACGACTAGACAGGTGCAACGGCACGGCTGTCAAAACACGGCTTACTTGCACACCAAACCTGCATAATATCTGATTCTAGTCGGCGCACATCGCATTGTACAGTGAAAATTTACTGTGAAGCCGGCAACGATCAAACAGAGTAGACGCAAATAACACGGCGGTGATTGTGGTAATCGAGGGGCCATATATGGTGTACTATACGTTACCGGCGCGTCTTACACAGCGAGTTGTGCTACACACGCCATAACCTCCCCACCATCCGTTTCGATTATGTTCATGTGTGATGAATCAAACAAGAAGTCTATTGACCTGACGTTTCGCATTCTCAGCCTCAGAGGCAATCGCAGATAAGGGTGATAGAGGCACAAGTTGTGCAATATTAATATTTATCCTACCCGGTCCCCAGTACAGAGATCAGAAAGCCAAGGCTCAGAAGTTACCCTTTATTTTGCTGACTACAAATGCATAGACTGAGAAGAAGCAAGTTCGATCACCGGAATCGGAGTTTTATTTGTCTTAGCTTTCGAACACTTTCGGGAGTCCATCATCAGAGATAAAACGTTCAACGAAAGCAAGCAATATTTATAGGGGGAAGGGACCAATTAACCGCCAACGAAAGCAGTCAAAATTAACAGGGAGTGGGGGGCTAAGTAACTGTCAGAGCAAGCAAAATTTTTACAGGGGAAGGGGCCAATTAACCGTCAACGAGAGCAAGCAAAATGTAAAGGGGGAGGGGTCAATTATCCGTCATGGGGGCGGGGGGAAAGGGAGGGAGGGAGGGAGGGGCAGGACCACCAGTGCCGTGAGTCCGGAGATACCCGCGCAAGGCAACATATGAAGGCGCCAGCTCAATGCATCGGTTAACTGTGTTGTCATCCGACGCCCAGGCTTCAATCAGCTCTCGGCCCGTCTTGCTGCTTACGTGGGCAATTATCCTCGCAGCTGCGAAGTTGAACTCGTGATCCGCCCCGTAGGTGTGGGTGGCCACTTGCGAAGATTCATCACCCCGTCGACTTGTGTTCCTGTATGCGCAAACCCAGGGTGCGTCCAGTTTGTCCCATGTAATTTACAGGGCAGTTAGACATGGTATGCGATACACCACACCCGACTGCTCACTGGGATTTAGCCTGTCTTTGATCTTCATGACCCGGTTGCGCATTGTACCCTTGGGACAATGCGCAATTCCAACGCCTAGTCCTGCGGCAATACGCTCGGTCGCTTCCCACACGTCCTTGATATATGGCAGCGCAAGCCAAATCGTGAGAGGTGGTTCTGTTTAGGTCCTCGGAGGGCGGGGCCGTAGGCATCGGTTTATGAAGGCTTTAGGATAGCCGTTCTGCATAAACTGTTCGCGCAGATGTCGAGCCTCACGTGCGATTTCTTCCGGGTTGCTGCAGTGTGTCTGGATTCTTTTGAACAGCGTTCTCACAAAGCTTCGTTTATGAGCCATCGGCTGATTGCTGTGAAAACTGAGAAGTTGTCTGGTGTTTGTCGCCTTTCTGTAGACCCCCGTTTCTATTGTGCCGTCGGGAGTTCGCATGACGAGCACGTCGAGAAAGGGTAGCTGCTGATCATTTTCTTCTTCCCGCGTGAATTGTATATCTAGGAAGATCGAATTGGGGAGATCATGGAAGCTCTGCAGCGTGTTCCTTTTGACGATAACGAACGTGTTGTCAACGTAACGGCGCCAAAAGATCGACAGCTGTTGGGTGAAGGCAATCTTTTCCAGCTCCTGCAGGACCAATTCTGCTATTAGACTGGAAATTGGAGAGCCCATCGGAGTGCCCTTGATTTGTTCATAAGTTGTTCCAGCAAAGGTGAAGTAGGTCTTTTGACAAAATTAGAAGAGTTTCACGAGGTGTTCGATTTTAGGTGGACTCTGGGTTTCGTCGTAACGCTCTTCAAGTCTCCTGCGCAGGACATCTCGTGCCAAACCCGGTGGAATGGATGTAAATAGTGATGTCATGTCAAAGGAAACCATCATTTTGTCTGGTTCAATCCCCTGGCCATGGAGATCTGTCAGGAATTGGGAGGCTGAACGGACCGAGGCAGCAGAGTTCTCTTGGAGGAATTTTAATTTCGGGTACATCCATTTAGCCAAATTATAAGTGGGGCTGCCTTTTAGGGCAACGATTGGTCGCAATGGAACGTTCGGTTTATGGATCTTTGGCAGACCATAGAAGCGAGCCAGGGCAGTATCTGTTGGTTTCATCAGACGTCGTTCGTTCTCTGTGATCACATTCTAGCGTTTGAATTCTCCGAGGATTTTGTTCAACTCATTTGATACTGCTTTTGCTTCTGAGTTTTCTGCCTGTCTGTAAAATTGTCTGTCATCAAGCAGGGCCTTGGCTTTCTCGTCATAGTCTTCGCGGATCATGACGACCGTTGACCATCCCTTATCTGCGGGCCGTATGATAATGCGGTTGTCCGTTCTCAGTTCTTTAATAGCTTTCGCCTCGTTCTTCGACAAACATTGGGCTGGTCGGTGTGCCATCAGTAGGGAGGTGATCCGTCGTCGAACGGAATGCTTCTCATCTTCTGTTGTTTCGGTCCTCACAAGCCTGACTTCTACGGCTGCAACGAAGTCGACAGGGTCGGCATCGGCGGTGTTAAAACACGCTTCGTGCTGGAGCACTCGTAGTTGCCCTTCCGTTAGCTGCTTGGAGGAGAGGTTATGTACCAAGTTTGAGCTTCCTGTGTCGGGTGGTTGTAGGTTATTCAGCTTCCGATCCAAGACAGCTCGTTTCTTGGCTTGTCTGAGATGCGCCAACGCAGCGATTGTCTGAGCAAGGTCTTCAGTGATTGGATCACCGAGAACGCGGGCACATTCTCTTCTGTTTTTCTCAAATGCAACCAATCGACCGGATCAATGAACGAACGTCCTTCAAGGTCATGTTTGGATGCCGACGCTAACTGGCTGCCGTCTGCTTATCTACGTCTAAGAACTGCTTTCAACCGTTTGACGTGACAGCAAAACAACTAGGCAACTAAAGCAGGCGTGGCTGTCAAAATATGGCTCGCTCACACGCCAACCTGGCAGAATACCCGATTCCTGGCGCTGCACATCGCCTTATACAGTGCGAGTGCACCGCGAAATCGGCCACGATCAAACGGAGTACGCGCGCCTAACACAGCGGGCCATGGGTGATCGAGGCGCCACATAGGGTATACTATACGTGACCAGTGCTTCCTAAACAGCGAGTTGTACATCGAATGTTTATATTCATTGAAGGCTTCCGTTGACTCACTCCGTGTCAGCCGGGAACGCTGACAGATGCTAATGTGCGCACATGCTTCTGCCCGCCTATTCGGTCTGGTCAATCACCTTTCGAGGCCGATTCACACAAAGACCGCTCAAGGCGCTTTTGACAATTCCCGCGCTGGCTGCACTCCGGATCCAATGCCTTTGCATCCAAGCTGAACTCGTCCACATCAGCGGCTGATCTTGGGCCCAAAGTGGCTGCTCGGAGCCACAACAGGGCCATAGGCGGTCGGGGCGCCACATATGGTATGCTTTGCATTCCCAGCACCTCTTGCACAGCGAGTTATGCCACACACACAAGGACCATCGAATCGTCGGTTTCAACTATGTCAATGTGTGATTCAGCAAACTGAAAGCAAACATATTGACTTGCGTGTGGATCAGCTTTACGTAATACTAGACTTGCGCCACATCTATCGCACATTTCTAGCCCCTCACCCACTTACGCCTAGTATCAAGACGAAATCAAACAGACCAGAGTCAGGATCGGATGCAGGCGGCTGGCTCGAACGAAGCTGCCTCTATGCATGACAGCACGCCCCCTTCCCCATATTGGGCCTTTGTTATGCGGGACGCAGCCCGAATAACGTCCCTAGCGAACCCTGATCAGGCTGTCTGTTTAGGAGGATACCACACGCCCAACAATATACACATTACTGCCAATAGAGTTAAACTTACGAGTTCCAGGAAGTAGTTCAGAAGAAGACGAAGACGAAGAAGAAGAAGAAGAAGAAGAAGAAGAAGAAGAAGAAGAAGAAGAAGTGACAACTGGAACAAGAGTTTTATTGTCTTGACGTTTGGGATTCTGTCGGAAATCCTTAATCATAGGTAATCGTAGAAGAGTCTGAAACCTGCGCAGATAAGGGTGATACAGATACCCTGCAATCTGTGCGTGTATCACCCTTATCTGCGCATGTCTCAGACTTGTTTACGATTTGAAAACAGGCGAAAGCAGCAGAATTCATTGATAACAACAAATTTTGAGACAGCTCATCAGCTGCTTCTTGTCGTTGCATAAGAATGTTACCGAAGACACATACAGGAGTGGTAAATCTCACAGAATTACTGGTAACAACAAGGAACCTGAGTCAGTTTAAAAATTAATCGATAAAGAACAGGAACGTTAAGTCAACATATGGGGAGTAGTGGATGGGAGAAGTTAACGAAAAACACGTGGGGAATTAAATTAAATGGCCATTCACCAGGGCAGGTGGAGGTTGACGACATGATCAAGCTGCTTGCATAGGTCAGGTTTTTCCCACCTGACTAAGGATTCCCGACGGAATCCGAAACGTCAGGACAATAAGACTCTTGTTTCAGTGCTCACTTCTTGTTCTGAATACACACCACTCACGGTATTCTTGTCGACCTAGCTACAACGTCATAAAAAATTCTGATAACACACTTTCTCGTTCCTTATACCCCTGGTATGATTTAACACCATCAGTGTACGGCATGATTTCGCCAACGGCTACTGATGCCTGACCCTGTAACCCTGAATTCCATACAAAGTAAGCTGCTCGTAGTCCAAGTATCTCGCCTCATTTTGCTGCCAGTCAGGAACTGACCGGAATATTGGCGATTTTATCGCAGGGAGTTAAGCAAGTTAAACCCTAACAACTGCAATCTTCAGTTCCTGGTTCTTTAAGTGAAGTAATGTGAGGTCAGAGTGGTAGGAATTGTTTATTCTGTGCAGAAGGAGTGGGAGAATAGGTGAGAGCAATTTGAATGTCAGACGAGCGAGCAACCATCGGCCACAGTGCTGCGTCTGAAGTGACGAGAACGTGGAGGAAGCTCAGCGCATACTTTGTTCCTGCAGCCAATCCGGAAATTGTGCACTCCGGTCGAACCGAGTTCCCATGGGTGTTAATCCAAACACTCGCGGTAGGGGCTCGACCTTGAGATGGGCGTAGGCGGCCGATGCATGTGCATCTAGTGGTCGCTGCCTGCCCGATGCCTGCCCTTCCTGTCCCGACCTCAAATCGTCTAGACCTCAAGGTCGTTGTGGACGCCAGGCTTACTGGCGCCCAAGACGCGGACCGCCCACGTAGATTTCCATCCACACGCTGTACAACCAACCTTCAAGGCCGACCCAGCCAGTGAACGCTCTCCCTCTGTCTACTGGCCTGACTGCTGTCAAACCAACACTTGGAGTCGACTGGCTCTCCTGGCCGGTTGTATGCTCTTCAAGTCAAATCTCTTTCCATCTATTCTCCATTCCTCTGTGTACACAATATACTGTTCCTCCTTCTCTGGCCTTTCCAAGCCTTCTCTACTAAGTAACCATGGTCTGAAGATCGCAATTGCTCGGGTTTAACTCACTTAACCCCCTTGCGATATGCGCTTGTTGGCAGCGTGAGCTTTCGTGTGAGATTGCATGCGCGAAGTGAGTTACCACACACTCAGAGCACAGTACTTAACCAGACGGTTACAGTTCCATCATATGTGGAATCCGACAGAACGATCGCCGATTTTGACGGAATCCCCCGAGTGCTGTACAGGAGGCTGTGCGCGCAGGGACGGTGACTTGCGATGCATCTACCGCACTCTTTCATTCATAACCGTCTGTTTTCCGGAGACCAAGTCAAGAAGACCTGTCTGTTGCAAGGTAAGCCTGTGTCTTAACATGGGCAACATGGGGTGGGAACTAGGACATGTAGTGGAATAAACTTTAATAAATGCTGAATGCATTTTTATTTTATTGTATTTAGGACTTTTTTTGATTTGTATCCGTAGATTTTCCTAATCTGTATTACCGTTTAACTTATTGCGCAAAAACCCAATTATCAAATTGCAGGTTTTTTGAATTTCACGAAAAATTGAAATGGTGGTTAGGAGGTTGTCTACTTCAACTTACCTGAGATCCAACTTACCGTTCTGGGGTAAGTTTACTATAGTCCGCGGCGCAAAGCGCCGCACAAATCTTAAATTTTACATGCGGAACAACTTACCCCCAGCGGCCGCAGGAAGCAACTTCGACTACATTTTTTTCTTTACACTTACTTCTAAAAATTTCCTTCTCTGCCTATCCTTGTTCCCTACCCCCAAAAACTCTACAACCATCATTTTTCCAGAACAAGATTCTGGGACTACGGGTATATGAATGGGCCTACATAAGCGAATTTTACCCTTAACATACATTGGCATGAGTGAGCCGTGTCAGTGCCGGTTGAAAGGAGGGGGAGATACCGCTGGTAGTAGAAGGAAGATCAGAGATTTTGAAGAAGGTCTGGGTGCTGGCACTCAGAGAGGAATTGCTCTGCTGGCTTGGAAAGGAACTATAACCTGGGCTCCATGGGCTGTGAGCGGTTGGCGATCTCCAGCTCACTTCACGACAGGATGTCGGTGCCTGCGTTCCCCGTATTCTGATTAAATTCGGTAACACAGGAAAATTCAGTTGAAGACGAACCAGGTTTGATGATGATTGGGCTCAACCACATCAGAATTTGAGAGCTCATGTTATACCACGGGTCGCCAATATCCCGTGGGCATTGGCGCAAGGAAATGTGTAAATCGAGGAGCCAGATGGTATCAAGGTAAAGTGAGGTTCACCGCGATCTCCATCTGTTTACATAGCTGGTATGTATGTAGGTTGCCTCCAGGTAGCGCAAGTTACGAGTTGCTCGCACCCGAGGAAGTACTCGGAAGGATGTTTTGGGGTCTAGAGAGTGATCCGTATCAAGCAAGGGCTCAGTAATAGGTACACGTTGAATTCTATTTTCCTGTTTTAATGGCTTCCTAGCTACCTGGAGGCAGCTTACAAATGGCGGTTCAAACCCGGCCGATGTAAACAGATGGAGCACGTGGTGAACCTAAGTTTGCCTTGATAACATCCGATTCCCTGATTTACGCATTCCTCAGCCCGACCTTTTGCCTTTAAGTTTTTTTTCTCCACCTTTGCTCCTCACATTGTTTGAACTTGCTTATTATATTGATTAACCGTCATGACCATTTTGGATTACCTTGCTGTTTGCATCGATTGCTTCTATACGAATTCAACTTTTTATATTCTCTAGTACGTTGGTCATGTTATGCAGCGAGAGGCCGCAACTTAAGGGCACTCGCGAAATGTACCGGTTCCGTTAACTTCTGTTGTCCATGCAATCTTCATATTTGCACCTGCAAAAAGATGCCTTACATCTTTTACTTGCACACCGTTTCTAAAAAGTTATTACCTTGCTGTAGGACAGATACGCTGGATCAACCCACGGAGCTAGATCAGGGCACGGCAGGCGTTTTTTGAGGTTGTGCTCCCACAACAAATACTGAACATGGGGGGGGCGTGTGTGCACGCATAGGGGGCGGCTTGGGCCGCGCCAGCAATTTGCCCCCGAGCCCACCTTCGCTCTTCCTGACTTTTTCTTAAAACTGGGCGCAAATCTAGCATCCCTTAAACTTGAAGTTGCAAAAATGCCCATCAGAGAATTCGTAAGGCTAGTTGGCGAGTGTACGAAGGGTTTCGAAAAATTCTCGTCAGGCAAGTACATTTATGTGGGAACGGGGTGCAAGTTAAAACGTGTTCGTCTTTTCCTACAAGCTAGGCGTGGGAATAGGCAGGAGGGGTTGATAAGAGAAGGCTGGTTACATGGGGAGGGTTTGTTGGAGTCAGTCTAAAGAGGCTGGGAGGATGGGAGGTAGACAAGCAAAAGCGCAGACGACTGCGTGCAGCTAAGTCACTGTGGGCCACACTAAACGTGGATCCAGCAGGAGGTTCTATTGTGCACACAACGCCGGCTTCCCCAACCTGATAGCAGCCGATTCTGCAGTTGCTAGCAGTGACCCGGGGACTTTGGATAGTTTGGTGGAACCTTGTAAATCACCCGGAAGACTTCGTTGGGTTCCACACGATGTCCGGAAACACAAATGTGGCCGAGAGTGGCGCTGTTTGTGCTCTTGTCTTAACCTTTACTCAGCCATTGTAGGAGGTACTCTCGTATACTTTTCGATAGGCGCCGAGTCGTGCGACCGATATAACCTGCTCCACAGGAGCAAGTAAATGAGTATATGCACAAAGATGTGGTCTGAGCTGGTAACCTATCCTTAACTTCCCCGCGTAAGACCGGGTTGGTTGAGAATAACACCCGGACTTTCGCTGCTGAGAAGGTTCGTGACACAGCTTGTTCAATGCGTCTTCTTAGCAGTTCACTTGCTGCATCCCTTTGAAGGGAGGTTTTCAGGAATAGCGTCTTCTTTTCCACTCTTAGTGTGGTGGGCCTTATTTCTCTCGACACCATATTTTTTGCGATGAATCTGTGAGGATACCCGTTCTCTCGGAGCAGGTTCTGTATTTCCTTTACCTCTGCCGAGCAGATTTTTCCGGCTCTTTGCGTAAAACAGCGAACTAAATTACGCTTCTGTTGGATGGGTACGAAACACTTAGCGTTTGTATGCTGTCAGACCAGGTTTTTTTCGATAAACACTTCTTTGGATGCCATGGTAAGGTCTTCAACTTGAGGGGACTTAAACCTAATTCACACACAAGTCACTGTCTCTGCACCACGCTATGGTGGAGCGCAGACGGTGGACATCGTCAAAGTCGACGGTCGAACCTTAAAAATATATACCTTCCGAATTCACCCTTATTTAAAGTGACTTAAGCCTACGTTTTTGTTTACCTTCAACGACAGGTTCAACACCAACTGCGCACAAAAAACACGTTCTGTTGGTTCCTCGTTTCTGTCTACACTGGCACGACAGCTACATCTGGCTTTTTACGACTCCAAAACCACTCTGGGATCTGGTGCTATAGATAAGTTTTACTCCGCTAATTCCTGATCGGAGCATACCTTATAATAGAACCCGTTCTTGTCGGTCGTACTCCCTCACCAGCAGTTCACTTCGTCTGATCGTGCTTTTCGCCGGGCTGCCTCAAACCACTACACCACTGCGAGTCTTTAAATTCTGGCTAGGTAATTGTAGCTATGCAGGCTAACCGGTCCACTTCAAAGGCAAAATGCCGCTACTGTTAGAGAGATTTGCATGCATACTGCCCACCCACTAGGACTGGACTTGTACAGTCTGCGTAAAAATTGCATGAACATAAGTTATGATTTCAAAAAAAGGATAAAGGAGAATTTTAGAGAGAAAAAAGAAGTGCAGTACTATGGTTCATGTTTTACTCACCGGAATAAATTTGTTGGTTTGCTAACCTTTCGGACAGCTGAGACGGCTGTCC
The DNA here is from genome assembly GCA_036362985.1 of Ligula intestinalis. NCBI lineage: Eukaryota > Metazoa > Platyhelminthes > Cestoda > Diphyllobothriidea > Diphyllobothriidae > Ligula > Ligula intestinalis. Next base: position 28,344 of record JAYGXS010000131.1, read on the forward strand.
TTTGTCGAAGCGTATACTGACTTTATCGATCAGCAAATTTAAAGTTGGGGCTGCACGTGTTAGCCTTGGGCTGATGGGCGTTACTCGGGTTGCACTCTCATAACTGTGATGTCCCGTATGACACAACTATATCTCACCTGCGTCGCTATTTGTTATGTCCCCGGAAGTAATAGGCGGAAGAAAGGCAAACAATTGGTTTGGACAGCAAGCCTTTATTCAGGATAATACAAAGATCGGAGCACAGCTTCGACTTCGAACGCGTGCGAACACTGGGCCGGTCAGACGACCGAACTTCACGCCTGCTGCAGGAAGCATGGCATACACGCGCGGGCCCAATTAACAGGCACATCGAGCTTCCAGATGCCTACCTCGCGTTGTGCGAGCAGATCGCGGGCAGATGTAAATCTCAACAAAACCGACTTAAATACACTGTGAGCTGTACGTTTTTTTTCATTTCGTCACAATGAGCTCGCGAGAGAGTTCGAAACGTCGGACAAGTACACTCCTGGTCCCAGAGAACGTCTTACCTTCTATTCAGTTACCTGGGCCTCGCATATTCTCAACCATTCACAAAAACAACTGAATCCCAAGATTCTCCGATAAAGCCTGTTTATTAGGCTCTGACCTTCTAGAATACTCCTGGCCCAATAGCATGCGACCGCTGTTCTGGCCTGCCGCTGATCGAGAGTTTGCCGCGCCGTGTGAGCAGTCGTTACGTCTGCCCTCTAATCGATAGTTCTCCACGCTGCATTAACGGTCGTCACGTGTGCACGCTGATCGATCGTTCCTCCCACTGTGTGAACGGTCATTAGCGTTCGTTGTTTGCTTATGCGCATGACTCCAGGCCGTAGGCTCTGAGTGCATGGTCGCTCGCATCCTTATAGGAATAACAAATGCCGAACACCGCGGGGGCGGCTCAGGCCGCGCTAGCCACTTGCGCCCGCCCGAACCCCCCTTCTCCGGTCTTCTTGACTTCGACTTGACACTGGGCTCGGGTGGGTGAGGAAAGAGAGAGTGAGTGTGTGGTAGATGCTGCACAAGTCCGCTATCACTTAAACCTACTCCACAAGCAAACCACTGTCCCTGCACCACGCAGTGCTGGAGCGCACACGGTAGAAATCTTCGCAGTCGACGGTCGAGTTTTAAATTTTTTTCTGAATTCACCGTCATTTATTTGCGACTTGAGTAAATTTGTTGCTTACCTTTAACGACAGGTCCAACACCAAGTGCACAAAAAGCACGTTCTGCTGGTTCCTCGTTTCTTTCTACACTGGTGCGACAGCTACATCTGGCTTTTTACGATTCCCATACCAGCCTGAGATCTGGTGTTTAAGATCAATTTAAACCACTAATTCCTGATCGGAGCATACCTTATCATAGAACCCGTTCTTGTCGGTCGTACTCCCTCACCAGCAGTTCACTTCGTCTGATCGTGCTTTTCGCCGGGCTGCCTCAAACCACTACACCACTGCGAGTCTTTTAAATTCTGGCTAGTTAATCGCAGCCGTGTCGGCTAACCGGTCTACATCAAAGCCGAAATGCCGCTGCTGTGGGAGAGCTTCGCACGCATACCGCTCACCACTAGGATTGGACTCTCACAGCCTGCGTATAATATCGCATGATGGTAATTTATTATCTGAAGCAAAAGATAGAGGATACTTTTTGAGGGAGACAACGGAAGTACAATACGGTGCATAAATTGTGTAAAATGCCAAAGTTTGCGAAAGCATGCTAATTGCTCACAAACTTCGCTATTAACGCATGTACGAAAACTTAGAAATGCTTAAGAACAACCTTTAGCACCCTTGAATTGAAAATTTAAGTTGTTTGTAAATTGCAAGAACAGCAGGATTTATTGGATCCATACATTTCAGGAGCGCTCATCAGCTGCGACCGCTCACTGCATAACATGAATGACGTAAGAGAAATGCAAAATTGAATTCCTGCAGAAAACTCGATGCAAACTGCAAGGTCATAGAATGTGGCCAAAAGGCAAATCAATAACGTAGGAAAGTTAAAACACTGTGGGCAGCAAAAATGGAAAAAAAAACGTCTAAGGTGATCCTCAATCGCAGGGATTACACTGATAAAATGGAAGCCATATTAAATGATTTCAGTAAATTTCGCCTAGAAGCCCAAGGTAAAGAGGAAACTGAGGCACTGGAAGACTCAGCATGGATAATTATCAAAATTCTGTTGGACGATAACCTGATCGATACTAAAACTGTTTTATCCTTAAAACCTATGGGTTCCTATATCCCACGACCACACGGGCTACCTAAAACTCATAAAAAGGGTATTCCCTTACGACTCATTCTTTCCATAGTCTAGCGCAGTGGCTCGTAAAGGAATTAGAGCCAATTAGCAAGGTATTTTCTACTTATACATTAGAAAACAGTATTCACTTATCGACAAAATAAGACACCATAATATTTCAGAAAAATGCATGATATCCTTGGACGTTGAGTCATTATTTACCAACGTACCCCTGGATGAAACCATAGACCTCATTTTTTCTCATTCCTCTGACGCTCGCCTGTCCCCCCAAACACTACACGACTTACTACAACTGTGAACAAAGGATCTCCTATTTTTATTCAATGGCCAACTATATCGGCAGATTGACGGAGTCGCAATGGGAAGCCCACTTGGAACAACCTTTGCTGACATATTTATGGGCCATTTAGAAGAAAAAATATCTTCCAAATTGGACAAGATAACACTCTACAGGCAATATATCGATGATGTTTGCGCGGTTGTCGAAACGCTAAAAGAGACTGACGAATTATTGTCCGAAATGAGCAGTTTACATCCGAAGATTAAATTTACTACAAAACATAAACGAGAGGACCAGCTCTCCTTCCTCGACGTTCATTTGTTCAGACAGGATGATGGTTCAATAACACGAACGGTCAATACTTGCATTATCTAAGTTTCGTTCCCATCCAATGGAAACGCAAATGTTTTATACCCTTTTCCAGGGGACCAGAAAAATCTGTTCTATGGACACATTGGATGTCGAATTACAAAGTCTCAAAGATACCTTACTGAAGCATGGATACCCAGCTCAGTTTACTAACAAGTATAGTCAACCCTTACGACCCCAAAGGACGGAACAGTTAGCTCCAAAAAGCCTGTTTTCGTTTCCTTGCCTTTTAAGGATGATAACATATTCAACATCATCAAGAGATGCTTGCTTAACGCTATTAATATAACTCACTCTTCTGCCGAGCTCATATGTAGCACTCCAACTCAGGCCTTACCAATCCCTGGTGCAAAGGATGCCTTGCCAGTGCACGCCAATTCCAATTGTGTTTATGAATTAACATGCACTTGCGGATACAAGTGCATAGGGCGAACGCAAAGACAACTGGCAGCCAGAGCTAAGGAGCACTTGCCTAGTTGGCTTTTCAAGGAGGAACATAGAACGCCTCGTTCCTCAATAACAGCACATTTGTTAGAGACGGGCCATTCTGTGGGCCCTAAAACTTCCTCCCGAGTACTTGTTCGGGCGCGAACAATTCGTACCTTGCGCTACCTGGAGGCAGCCTATATACGATGGTCAAACCCAGACCTATGTAAACAGTTGGAGCATGTAGTTAACCCAGTTTTGCCCTGGTAAAATCCGGCTCCCAGATTTACACAGTCTCCTTCCCAATTTGTTCTGCCTTAGACGTTTTTTCTTTATTTTTGCTCTCCACAGTATTCTAACTTTCTTACGTTATTGATTTGCCTCTTGGCCACATCCTATGACCTTGCAGTTTGCATCAATTTTTCTGTATGAATTAAATTTTGTATTTCTCTTACGTCATTCATGTTATGCAATGAGAGGTAGCAGCTGATGAGTGCGCCTGAAATTTTTGGATCCAATAAATCCTGCTGTTTTTGTAATTTAAAAATTTGCACCTGGCAAACTCTGCTTTACACTTTAATTATTTTTTTAAGAAAAATAATGTTTTCCGAATAACATTCAAGTTCCGGAGACGTAAAAAGTGGTTATAAATTTGAACAATACAGTTAAATCGTATCGTAAGTTAAGTTAATAACCTTACCACTTTCTTTGTCTAAAAATAACTTTTCCTTAGTTAAAATATTTTAAACATATTGCCATTATAATTGCCTACAAAATTGATATTTAAACTCTGACAAATTTTCAATAAATTTTCTGTGTTTTAAAGATTTGGTTTGTAAACATAGATTCCCATCGATGTTCATGTCAATACCTTTAAAATCAAATACCAAATCGGCCTACTTCAAAGCCGAAATGCCGCCACTCTTAGAGGACTTGTCGCGCATAGCACTTGCCCACTAGAACTAGGCGCAGGCTTCTCTTACGGTCTGTATAAACTATCGCGTGAACTTAAGTTATCTGAAGATAAAGATAAGGGAGAGACTTTTCGAGAGGGACAAACGAAGTAATTGCATCGAATAAACTGTTTGACTATACAGTAACCTCTTGCACTATTGCGCTTCGACTTTTGTCGGCTTCACTCTATGGTGGCTATCAGATGTAAGCTGGTAATGTCCTTCTGCTTATATCCTAGCTGCCTCGCGGCGTAGGCTCGATAAAGAGAGAGCTCTAATGGCAATATGGACGCATGAGTGGGTCCTCTGACAGATCGGTGTATGCGTATATGCCACTGTATATCCCCGATCTAATACCAGGCATACTGTGAGCTTGTAGTGGCCTCTTTGCAGTCACTTGGAACCCAAGACCAGCCACTGATGCATGACTCATCTAGCCTGCCTGTGTGCCCACCGTCTCCTGGGGCTAAGCGCTAACTGCCCTTGGCCGACGCGCACGTACGCCACAGCGTGACCGCGCGTACATGCTAGCCAATCGCAGTCCATCTCAAGGTCGCGCGTCCACGCGAGGCTAGACATCACCCGCCTTATTGGCCGCCGGAAAAAAGCATGCGCCGGCGACGCTCGATGTTCTCAACACTCCGGAGCCCACCCGAATAGGGAACGGACGCACTACTCCGCGAGTCAACATTCTCTCCATCTAACTCTCCGCTCCATTGTGAACACAATAAACTCTTCCTTCTACTCTGGCCTTCCCAAGACTTCTCCAATACCCTAAGGAACCAGGGTCTGGAAGATTGTAGGTGTAAGGGTTAACCGTCTTAGCCTTAACTCCTATTAGCTCGTAGCTCAAGCGTTAGGACGTTCGCCCTGACGGGAGAGATCGCGAGTTCAAATCTCGGTGTGGCAGCAGTTTCAGCGGCCACACTGGGGTTGGTAATCACTAGCCGATGACGTCTAATAAGACAGAAAAGGCCTTCCTAGTGTCCCATGTCTTTGCTGGTAATGTCCTTCTGCATATTTTAATGTATATGGTGGATATCTTTTAGTAGTTCGCAGAGGTCTGTGAACAAGGAGGCTCTGTATTTCTAGTGTATGCTTCCTCCGTTGATTCTATAGAAGGATAGCGATTGGTGGATGACTGTATTGCGTACTGTATGTATATGTGGGCGTGTTATATAAGCAGTATGCTTACTTCTACAATTTCAATTAAGCTTACAAGAATTACAGAACATTAGTCCAATACGCAAAAAACTAGCCGCCAACGAAGGCTTGGAAACAAATAAAGGGACTTAGGAAAATAACTTTTGTCATTAAATTTTAAATTGTTTGTAAAGAGAAGAATTTGAGAGTACGGCCTCGCTATATCACGCTTCGAATTTCCCGGCATCATCCTATTGTTGACTTTATATTCAAGTAGTGACGCAGTGGTTAGAGCGTTGGACTTCTTATTACCAAGGTTGCGGGTTTGAAATTCGAGCAGGGCACCAATTTCTGGGACAAAACTTGAGTTAAGTATGCCTAGCTGACGACAGCTACTAAGCCAGAAATGACTATCCTAGTCTCCCTTTCGCGGCCTCATTCTATTGCTGATTTTATATTCGAGTATATCTAAGGATGTATATAGTTCATGGGTTTTTCGTTAGTTTGCGGATTGCTGCGGCCAATGCGTTTTTCGTATCGGGTGCCCCCGATAGCCAAAGTCTAGAGTCCGCGCTCTAAAGGCGTAGGCATGGCGTGCTTGCAGTACGCCGATGGGTTCACCGATTTCGGGACTCATAGCCGAGGCGGTCCTGCAGCGACTGGAGTCGCTCGTTTTCCAACATCACAAACCGAAATTCTGGGCTCGGTATGTGGATGACACCTTCGTCGTCATCGAACGGGATCAGGTGCTCACGTTCAAGGAACGTCTCAACAGCGTCTTCCCGGACATCCAATTTACGATGGAGGAAGAAGAGAACAACCAGCTGGCTTTTCTTGATGTCCTCGTTTGTCTAAAAGATTTTGGTGGTCTAAAAACTAAAGTATTCAGGAAAGCGACAAACACGATGCAAGTACTGAATTACAACAGCAACCACCCAATCAGCCACAAATGCAGTTGCGTTAAAACACTCTATCGGCGTGTTGAGACGCACTGCAGCGAAGAAGAAGAAGAAGAAGAAGAAGAAGAAGAAGAAGAAGAAGAAGATAAAGTTGCCGAGGTAGAATACCTCCGACGGGTGTTCAGAGAAAATGGCTACCCGCGCAACTTCGTCAACCGGTGCTTGCAGAAACGAGCTGGCCAACAAAAGCGCACCGACCCCAAGATTTGGCGTTCGATCCCGTAAGTCAAAAACGTATTGGAAGCAGTCGGCCGCCTTCTCGCACCAATTGGAGTTGGAGTCGCACACAGGCCAGAGGCAACCATAAGGCGTCAGATAATGAAGCCGAAAGACCCACTGCCACGGCAAGAAACATCTGGGGTCGTCTACAGGATCTGGTGCAGTTGCGGTCAGAGCAACTATGTCGGAGAAACCGGCAGACTTCTCAGGACGCGAATTGCCGAACACGCGGCAGCAGTGCGGCGAAATTATGCCAGTTCTCAAGTTGCGGCTCATCCGAAGAGACCCGGCCACACGTATAATTGGCTGAGGCCGAAATTCTCGCAAGAGGTGACAATCGGGTGAGCCGAGAACTACTTGAGTCATGGTTCACGGGCCCCAAATCCATCAACAAGTGCAACGATTTGCCCAATCCATATTCAATCCTGAGATTCAATTTGGCCAAAGCAAGCCGTCACATGAGGAACGGGCAGGCCACCGCCTCATCGTACGCCAACACTGGGGAGCCAGACGGCCGAGCAATCATCATGCCCGAGCTCACCGCCCGTGACGAAAGTTCAACAGGTCAGAGCCCGCGTGCCGTCTAACAGTCAGTCCACGCACAAGAAGGCAATTAACGTTAATTGTCGCTGTATGCTTGCAGTAATGACTGTGACCTATAAATACTGCAAACGTCTGTACATACTTAACCTTTCTGCTACTCATGTCTCTGATGATGAATCCGCGACGGATATCGAAACGTCAGGCGAATAAACATATTGTCCCAGCGATCGAGTCTTCTTCTTTTTCTTCTTCTTCTTCTTCTTCCCCTTCTTCTTCTCCCCCTTCTTCTTCTTCT
>JAYGXS010000131.1:36207-49464 GCA_036362985.1 Ligula intestinalis
CTTCTTCTTCTTCTTCTTCTTCTTCTTCTTCTTCTTCTTCTTCTTCTCCTTCTTCTTCTTCTCCCCCTTCTTCTTCTTCTTCTTCTTCTTCTTCTTCTTCTTCTTCTTCTTCTCAGTACGCAGTACGCTGATTGGTGTTTCTTCACTGTGGGCCAACGCATACGCGCAAATACTAGCAGCACGCACGCACCAATACGCATGTGTGCACGCCCCCCCCCCCCCTTCCGAGTTCATGTCTGCTTAGGCTTCCCCCGCGCAAGCAGGCCTTGCCGTGAGTGCACGTGATGGACGCGGCTGGGGGGCCCAGGCCTTCCCTTCCAAGCGTGGCCCGGATTTCAGCCATGCGATGCCTTCTGCCGGCAAAAGAAATCGAAGCCAAAAAAATCTGGCGTGGTGGGGACGCGCCGGCAGGAATTCGTGCGGGGGTTGGGTGAGGACACGGGGATAGGACGATGCCCGAAAGCGCCTTACGAATCCACAGAAATTTGAACAAATCTGAACGAATCAGATAGATAAATAGATAGATAGATAGATAGATAGAGAGCTATATTTTGATGATAATATCAAAATTTTCAGCAAAAAAGTGGCTCCATTCACGGAGAGTAAAAATAAGATCAATTATGGGGTTCAAAAAGCTCAAGAGTAAACGGTCAAAGATAACAAAATGCTCGAAGTAAGAAGTCGACACGGTTACCACATCTGTTATGGAGACAGGTCTGCCTTCAGCTTCTCAATTTCCATTTCTTCACACGTGAGGAATCGCGCTAAGAATGGGAGTACCGAGTACTGGTAGGCCGATGTACGGCAGGTCATATGACGGAAGCTTCGGCGCATGGTACGAGAAGATTTCGCAGCCATTAATTCAGAGTGGAGAGGGTGAGCGACCTCACTTAGAATACGGTCCACGAAATTCTTGACCGATTTAAAATGTCGCTGTATGATGAGGTCAGCTAAAAAAACATAGGAATAACCGGCAGCTGAAGAGAGCATGCGGAGAATACGTTTAATAACAAGCAAGTCTTTCTTGAGTAGTGCTGGAAAAGTAACTGGAGAGCAATAAAGAATAAGAGGGAGGATACAGGCATCTATAAAACGCCAGATGAGAGCTTGTGGGGTGCGATATGAACGCAAGCGGCGGACATAATACAAAAGTTTGCGGATTTTTATAAAAAGGTCTTCAATATGAAGAGTAAATGAGAGGTTGGAAGCAAGTGTTACACCAAGGTATCTGTATATTTATGCGCGGTAAAAAAGAATGTGTTTACTTAGATTATTTCAAGGAATCGTCTCTAAGACAATATCGAGGAAATTCTGCTGTTAAACTGCGTCCAAGCTTATATATGAGAAACTCTATTGCCAAATGGATGGTAGAAAAGCTGGAACTGCTTGGAAGTAACTTATATCATAAACGCTTGAAGGACACATTTGATTTTGTCGCCGTTTGTCAACTTTGATGAAAGTAAGATGTTCCGACGAGATGCATAGTCAGTTTTTACCAACGAACCCCTGGTAAAGGGCATAAACTACCACTGTGACGTTATTCGGGACACGGACTACCAGATAGGCATGACCGTGAAAACCCTTAAAGAACTAATTACGCAGTGCACACAAAATATGCGCATTAACTGAAATGGCCGGTGGCGGAGTGGATCGTATCTCGCAAAAGCAATTTTGCGCAAGATCGAGAAAACAAGTCTAAGAGGCACCATAAATGGCCTCGTATCTGACGGTCGATACGTAGATGACGTCTCCTGTCTGACAGACTATAACACTGGCAATGACGTCATGGTCAGGAAGTTTAACAGCACGCATCCATCGTCCAAGTTTTCTGCAGAGGTAGAGGTAGAAAAGGTCATTTTGGTCCTTGATATCCTTCTGTGAAGGCAAAATGATGAATCGATCCTGCGTATGGCATTCCAAAAGAAGACCTGGACGGGACAATACTTTAACTTTCACAGTTTGTCCCCCTAAATATAAAACGAAATCTAGTCCAGGGATTAGCAGCTAGAGTAAGACGGATCCGCTCTCCTGAATATATCGAAGCAGAACTCTAACAGCTGCAGAACACGCTTCTTGAAAACGGATACCCAGAAATGTTCAGCCTCAGGAAGATTGGTGAACGCACAAAAAGCCTGCTACGTTAACCACAAAAAATGGAAGATGTGTTCCTAAGACTGCCTTTCTAAGGCGATGCAACAAGCGAGCTGATAAAACGACGTCTGAATACTACGATCACTACCGTTTTCCCCGCGGCGAACTAACGTGTTTTGTTCCTCAACTCTCGTCTCCTAAGATTTGGAGGAAAAGGCCGGCTTCCGTTGAAAACCACATCCATATGCATTTACTCTTTCACTTGCTCCTGTGGACCATGATAAATTGACTGAATAAAGAGGCGTCTGGAAAAGAGGGTAGGTGAGCACATACCGACATGGTTAAGTACAGATGAAACTAGACCGATCTCGAGTTCTATTCTCGCACATCTCGTCGATGCGAATCGTCGAGTCGATGCTAATGAAGCCTTTCAGGTTGTCCATCGGACACCAGCCAACTACTCCAAGGGCCTAGGCCAACGGATACTAGTAACAGCCGAGGTAGTGGCTATACGACTTGCGAATCCAGTGCTGCCTTGTCAGAAGATGCTAACACAAGCACTTTCACTTCCGTGGCCGACCCCGACGCCAGGCGGCGATCGCGCATCGTCTCCACTGTTGTAATGGGTTCCTAGGCTAGATTTCTACCGCCAGTCTCTTTGTGTCAGTTCAGCAAGGAGAACAACGAACAAGGTCATAAGGGAAAGGAAGTCGTTTATTGTGTCCCTTGACGGGGACTATATGATATGGAAGATTATACATGCGACCAACCAGATCGTACCCTCATTCGCTTAGGGGCTTGATTGGCCATCTGGCCCCTTGGTCCTGGCCGCATTGGGTGACCTCGCAGGGGCGCGCGCACGACATCATCCTAGCCGGCTGGTGTCACCTCTAGGCGCGCGCACATCGCGCACCTTCATTGTCTGTTGGCAGGCCGATGACTTGACCTGAAAGTCCACTCGGACCGCATGTTAGGAATAATCCCAACACCCACCTCCTAGTGACAAACATGCCCTCTGTGCTACTGACAGTGATTGTTATTCCTTGAGCATGAGCCATGAATACTGCTCACAACCTATCCTAATTTACTACCCTTCCCCTATCCACCAGTGCACGGACCCTCCCACACCGATCTCTCCATGTGAGCGGCAAGAAACGGATAATTTGTAATCAAAAGACACATTAACTCTGTCCAGCTGTACGATTTTCATTATCCCTGCAATCGTACTGGGTCGAGTGATGAATTGCTGAAAACATATGTTTGCCGAATAGAATTTTCATATGAGAGAAATGTTTATGAGGATGGGGCAGCGCTAACAAGAGCTTAAAATATAAATAAAAGTAAACCCACAAACACATTCTGTTTACTTCCTAAATTTTTACCTTTTAAGTTTTAAGTTTCGTAAATATTCCCATGGTTTATTTGAAAAGTCAGTTTCTGTCAGTATATGTTTTTCGCAACTCATCATCAGGCCAAACATTTGCAGGGGAAAATGAAAGCCGTACAGAATAATTAAGGTTTGAATATGTGGAAAAATCAATAACGGTCTCAAATGGGCGCCGAGTGGTGCTTGGGCAGCCGCGAGAACGAAACGCACGTGCGCGTGTGTCCAAATGGAAGTGGGTCAAGTCTCTGCAGGTCAGCGCGACTGTAAGCGCTGACTGAGGTATTGGATGACCTTGAGACAGCTGGCCTTGAAAAATGACGCCGGACAAAGCAATGGAGGTCGTGTGCCGGCAGAGACCACTACATTACTGCCCTCTTCTGCCCTTCGTTTTGTTTTTTATCAAACATTCTGCTCAGTTGGTCAATAAGGGTTTACGTTAAGCCACCTTAGGGGAAGGAGTATGTGTTTTATTAACCCCCCGACGCACAATCTGAGTGCTGAAAACCCATATGGATACCTAAATCCCCACATGCTCTTCCTGTCTCCGCTTATTTTTCCGGCCTTGCTTAAAGGAGACCTGTTGATTTTTAGACGTATCCTCCGAATAATCCTTTCAGCTGTCGGCTCGCCTGTGCATTTTAGCTGATATTATAATCTGGCGAAACTTTAAAAGGGTCAAGAAATTTGCTGATCGCATTCTTGGTGAGATTGCTCATTCACTTCACTCTGATCTAATGGCTGCAAAGTCTTCCTGTACAATGCGCCGAAGTTTCCGATATATGTCCTGCCCTACTTCGACATATCAGCATTCGGCACTCCCATTCCTAGCACGCGACCTGACGTTTAAAGAAATAGGGCAAAGGTAGTTTAAGTAGTGCACCTCATATGCTTCCTTGTCCCAGCATTTTGTTCTACGCAAACGGAGGTTTTCGGGGTGGGAAAAAAGGATAGGCAGTTAAGGAAGTTTGTAGAAGTAAGTTGAAAGTGGGAAAATGTAGTTGAATTTATTTCCCACGGCTGCTAGAAGTACGTTGTTCCGCATGTAAATTGAAGGTGTGCGAGGCGCTGTGCATCGCGGACTTTACTAACCTAACTCCAGAAGGGTAGGTTAGAGTTCAGAAAAGGTGAAGTAGATGACCTACTCACCACCATTTATATTTTTTTCAGGAATTTTAAGTAACCTGAATTATGTTAATCGGGTTTCTGCACTAGGCTTAACGATAATGAAGATTAGGAAAATCTAAAGTTTGAAATAGAGAGCATTGCTAACTGCAATAAAATAAAATGCATATAGCTGTTATTTAAGTATATTCGACTGCCCACCATATTTCCTATCCCCAAAGTCCTTATAAATGCCGTTTCTGTAGGACCAATGCTAGGACTAGGGGGTATATGAGGTGCATTATCTTAGCAACTGTTGCCAGAAGCAGAAATTCAGAAGTTGAAATTAGACATACTTCCATAGTAGATATGGATTTCATGTAAACCTCTAGAATCTGGAGTCAATATTTTGACTATTGTATCACCCTTTCCCTTGGTTTCAGTGAACGGAGCCATTTTTGTTGTAAAGGCTGGATACCTACTTTCACAATTAAGCGTATTTCTTTCTCTCTCTCACTCTGCCTCTCTTTCCCTCAGGCCAGGGCAGCAATGACGTCAAAATGACTACCTGCAAGTGTTGAAGCGGCTGTGTGAGGTATTCTGACAAAAACGACCTCAATTGTGGACATCCGGGGGATTGGCTGTGCCATCCTGACAGTGCACCTGCCCACACAGCGTACAGCATCAACCAGTTTTGGAAACAGTTCCTCCGATCCCCACTTCCCCCTGGTTCGCCCAACTCAGCTCCCTGTCACTCCTTAATTCTAAAGAATGAAGAAAATTTTACAGAAAAAGTCTTTTCAAGACGTAGAAAAAATGTAGGAAACGTTCTCTAGATGCACCTAGCAGCCTTCAGAGAGAAGGGCATAACATATATTTGGAACCGTGGAACACCAATTGCGAAATGTGCATATGGTCTAACGAGCAGTTATTTGAAAATGATTAATTTTTTAAGAAGCTCTCTTGAGAACAACATACTTTTAAAAAGTATTTATCGTTAGTGACTAAGTCCACGCAAATGCTCGCTTGAGAACGCTCACTACTTTCGCCCTCTGTGACAGCCAATCACAAGTGATGCAAACTCCGAGAGAACGCGACGGTCAATACCACACCTGTAGTCGTAGGCTGACCTCAACCAGTCCGGTCATTTGCCTTCAAGGCCAACTCACAAGGATCTCAATGGGGGAATGTCGTCAGTCCGGCCCTTCGGACCAAGCCACCCTAGCGAATGGACGTGCGGTCCACAGTCCATTTCTTGCTACGTATTCTCCATTACTTCTACACAGCATAAACTTTTTCTTCCACTCCGGCTTCTCATGTTTTGTCTTGTCATAAGGAACCGGGTTTTTAACATCGCAGTTGATAGGATTTAACTTGCTTAGCTCCTGAGATACCGTCTAGTAAGTGACCTAAGTGACTGTAAGTGCCCACCCACCGGATTGAGACTCGTGATCGGATACCTCTGTCTGCTCTCGGCGTAGGTAACTTTAGGCAAACCAGCTCCAGAAGTCCTCTGCTTCTGTAAGAAAAATCTGTCTGTGGCGTTTCTTAGTTCCCAGTTTGCATACGCAGTCGCACCGAGATGCTGTCATAGTTTTCTGTTGGTTTAACCTAAGCGCAGAAGACACCCCTTCAGCTTTCGCTCAACCGTCGTATGGACAATTTTAAAATCCTCCCGGGAACGAACGCGAAATAAGGCCAGCCAGGATAATGGGCCGGACATCTAGTCTATCAGGCAATAAATATGGTCGCTCTCGAGAGTACGCTGTGAGATGTCAGCCGATTAGTTGGTCCTCCAGAGATTGCTTTCACCATAAAAGATCGGAGAGTGCCGGGTTGTGTTTTTGGAAGGCGTCGACGTTGTTTCCATTTCGGAACTTGGTAATGGTTATTAGCATATACTTTGACTCAATTAAAACCACCGCCTAACTACGGAGCATAAGAGGTGGGGGTAAAGCTTTCTTATGAGGCCACTTTAAAATAAATCCCTCCTCCCACACAAGTGTCTTAAGGAATTAATGGATAAAGGTTAAATGCTTAATTAAAAAAGTAGATAATGCATGGAAAATGAACAACGGAAAATAAATAAAAGCTGCTTGTCATTGCTTTCTTGAGCTAAATATGAAGCGAAGCTTATCAGGAGAGGATCAAATCGGACAGCATGAACTCCTGTTGATTCTGTAGATATTCCCATGGTTAATTTGAAAGGTCAGTTTCTGGTAGACATATGTTTTAGCAACTCTTCACGAAGCCAAAAATTTGCATGGAAAATGAAAGCTGTACAAAACAATTAAAGTTTAAACATGTAGAAAAATCATTAACTGTCTGACATGGGCGCCGAATGGCTACTGTAGGGGGGATCAGCGTGCTGGGTCAGTGACTGCCACTAGTGGATGGGGGCGAAATGCGATCGCCACCTGGCGTCAGTGTCGGCCACAGAAGTGTAAGGGCTTGTGTCAGCGTCTTCTGACAACTCAGCACTGGATTCGCTAGCCGTATAGTTACTGCTTCGGCTGGCGCGAGCACCCGTTCGCGTAGGCCCTTGGAAAAGTTAGCTGGTGCCCGGTAGACAACCTGAAAGGCTTTATTAATATCGACTCGATGATTCGTACCCAGAAGGTGTGCGAGGATAGAGCTCAAGGTCTATTGAGTTTCACTTTTGCTTAACCAGGCCGGTGCGTGTTCACGTACTGTAATTTCCAGGCACATCTTTGTTCGGCCAATGTATCCTGCTCCACAGGAGCAAGTAAAGGATAAGATGCACATAGGTTTTGCCTTCAACGGGAGTCGCTATTTTTCTCCCAATTGTAGTAGGGGAGGGTTCGTGATAACATGCGTAAGCTCGCCGCGCGGAAAGCATTTGTGATCGCAGTGTAAAGGCGTCATTTTACCAATTCGCTTGATGCATCTGCTAAGAAAGGTAGTCTTACGAATACGTCTTTCTTTTCTGCGGTTAAGGTGGCAGGCTTATAGCGGTTCTACAGCCCACCTCCTTCAAACTCGCGACGCCACTGACTTTTTTCCCCAGGGTAATTCCTGGTCGCCCAGTCGCGCCTTTCCCAGTGCAATGGCCAATTTCCGCACCCACGCGCGACCTTTTGCCCCCACACGACCGGGCGCATAGCGGCGTCCAAAACTGGTCGACTTATCAGCGTCCCGAAGAGCTCATGGCCAATCAGGTCTGGTCAAGCGCTCGCCGGTCCTCTACTCAATTCATGCACCGACGGACACTTGGGATTTCGCATAGGCGCGTCGCGGCCGGCGACGCCGCCCTCTCCCACAGGCCTCACTGTCAGACGCCCAGTAAGATCGATTGGCCACGTTCTCCTAACTGTTGTATGCACAATACATTCTTCCTTCTACTCTGGCTTTACCAAGACTTCTCTTATCACCTAAGGAACCGGGCCTGAAAGACTGTAGATGTTAGGGTTAATCGTCTTAGCCTTAACACCTATCGGCTTCTTGGTGCGGTCGCCAGTATTCCTGAGGATGAAACTTTCTGGGTATCCGTTCTCAAGAAGCGTGTTTTGCAGCTGTTGGAGTCCTGACTCGACAGTTTTAGGAGAACGGATCCGTCGTACTCTAGCTGCTAATCCATGGACCAGATTTCGTTTTATATTTAGGGAACAAAACTGTGGAAGCTGGTGTATTGTCCCGTCCAGGTTTTCTTTCGGAATACCCTACACAGGATCGATCTATCGTTTTGCCTTCACAGAAGGATATCAAGGAATGCAATTTCATTATGAACTTCAGTCTCTGCAGAAAACGTGAACGATGGATGCGTGCTGTTAAACTTCCTGACCATGGCGTCAGTGTCAGCGTTGAAGTCTGTCAGACAGAAGATATCATCCACATATCGACCGTAGAATGCATGGTCATTAATGGTGTCTCGTAGACTCGTTTTCTCGATCTTGCCCATAAAGACATTTGCGAGGAACGGGTCAAGTGGTGAACCCGTCGCCACACTATACATCTGTCTGTAGAAGCTGCCATTGGAGAGAAATTGCACATTTTTTGTGCACCGGGTAAGTAGTTCTTTGAGGATTTTCACGGGTATACCAATCTGGTAGTTCGTGTCCCGAATAACGTCACGGAGGTAGTTTGTGGTTTTTACCACGGGTACGTTGGTAAACAGTGATGAACGTTCAATGTGAGCATCTAACTTCCACCAAGATTCACATTCTTTATAGCCTCGACAAACTCCAATTTGTCTTTCAAGCTTCGAGGATATAGGTAATTAACAAGTGGCTTCAGCTTTTCAACCAGCCATTTGGTAATGGTGTGGTAAGGGGAGTTTCTCACATCGAAGATAGGACGCAAGGGTAGCCCCTGTGCTGTGTTGTCAGAAGACGCTGACACAAACCCTTACACATCCGTGGCCGTCACTGACGCTAGGTGGCGATCGCAATACGCCCACACTCACTAGTGGCAGTCACTCACTCAACACGCCGATCTCGCCTACTTGCGCAGACTGACATAGTCCGCAGTGGCCAATCGGCGCCCGTTTCGGACAGTTATTGATTTTTCTACATCTTCACACTTTAATTGTTTTGTACAGCTTTAATTTTCCCTGCAAATGTTTGGCCTGATGAAGAGTTGCTGAAAACATATGTTTGCCAGAAAGTGACTTTTCCTATTGATTCATTAAGGGATGTCAATTGACCAATAAGAATAGTAGACAACACCTTTTGTTCAGATAGGTGGAAATTCGACCTTGGGTTGTAGGAATTTCTCTCCAGGAGGCCTTCCAAGAAAGCCTAACCGAGGTGGGACTAGAGAGCGTTCGAGTGCGTCCAGTTTAAAGTGGCCGAAAATATCAGGTTTTTGTAGCAAAAACGTCGAATGCTTTTCATCATATGTTTTGTTAAATTCTGACCACGAAAATGTAAAGGGAACATATTTAGGAGAAGTTGGCAAAACAAGATAAAAATTGCTGCAAAGAGGATAAATTTGCGATTAGGGGGCAGCATCTGTACTTGCCTGAGCTTTCCGCTTTGCATAAGAGGCCATCTTTAGAGACAGTAACGGTGCAGCAGGTATCGAAGTGTCTTTTAGTTCAGCTACTAGGAAAAAATCGAGGCAGGGCCTCCAGTAGTTTTCGCTTCGTCTTATTACTGGCTCGTGGAATTATCTGCCTACCCGTGAAGTTAAATTCGTGCCCTTCCTGCAGGTAGTGGGTTGCGATCTGAAACAGTGGGTCGTCTTTCCACTCTGTGCGTTTGTGTTTTCATTATTCACGAGCTAAGTCATCGCGTGATCTGTCCTGTATAATGGCGAAAACAGTCACGACACCATAAAAAGTGACGGTGACTGAAGGTACAAGGCTGTCAGATGTCAGCGGCGGCTTGTCGGACGTTACCTACATATGCGTTGCCTGGGGGATGGGAACAGAGAGGAAAGTCGATGATAAAGTGGAAGTTCTGCACTATAAATAATCCAATGCGACTTAAGCTACCACAGCGTGCTAAAAGTCGTGGCCTGCGAGGTGGGCAAATAACAGAATACCTCGGATCCCGCAGTGGTCGTTTGTGTGGAGTGGTCGACTGGAAGGGTTTCGAGTTTGTTGGCTCTTCTGACCCTGTATCCAGTAGCAACACGTAAGTCGAACCCCAATGATAACAACAATCACAGTAGTGTGATGTTATTAAACAACTATTGAAGGAAAAACAAATTACAAACCTTAACAATGGATACACGCGGTGAAAAACCAGGGATTCGGCCAAGTCGCCTGACTCTAGGCAAGCGAACGACGCACGTTCAGCAAGGCCATACGGGTGCAAAGACGGAGCCAGTCTTGGAAGAGCGTATGTGTCAGTGGAAGAGGGAGCGACCGCTGCTTTTATGTGACCTAAGGAGTCAGTTCATGTGGCATCCAATTGGTGTGACCATTTTCTCGGAAGGGGGTGTCGTGAACAGAAGCCAAAATTTGTCAGCGGGGAGGGGGGTGGGGTATTCGAGTGGTTCGCGGCTAACTGGCACACATGCACTGTGTCGGCCGGGGGAGGGGTAGACGGGTGATACGAGTGTGCGCGGACAAGTCACCGGTTCTCGGGGCAACAAGCCGCAAACCGCTGCTTAGGTCAAGCCCAAGTCTCAGTTCTTGTGGCATCCGATTGGTGTGAAAATTTGCTTCGAAGGGAATATCGTGTACAGAGGCCCCCAATAGGTCAGCGGGGGGGGGCAGGGAGGCGTTTGATTGGTTCTCGGAGCAGCGGTGGATAACTGGATAAGGAATGTTCAGGAGGAAGGGTAGAAAGCTGACTTCCCGCCACAAAGTCATGTCACGGGTCTTTATCTCCGGGAGTGGAAACAACTGTCCCTTCAAGCAGCGGGGGGCAAGCCTATTGTGGGAAAAAACAAGTGATTAAAACAAGGGAGCCGAACGGAGGAGGAGACAGTATTCAAGTGGCAATTCCCCGTCCTGACGGTTTTGACACACGTGTGCATTCGGGTCGAAATAGGTCAAGTAGAGAGGACGTCCAGCATTCTTGGAGAAAGGGGGCAGCTTTTGGAGGAGGATAACAATCGTATGTAGGTCAGACATGATTTAACTGGAGATGGACGTGAGGAATTTCAAGTTTTTTTTTCAGCCGGAAATAACAGAGAGTAAGAATGCAATGGCTACTTTGCGACACTCGCACTCAGTCGAGATGCGAGCTTGGTGTGGCGGCATGCTTAAGGGTTTCGCTGGCCGCGTCAGCCACCTGATACTCCGGTCTGCTTGACAAGGCTACGACACTGGTTACAGTTGGAGAGGAGAGAGCGGGAGTGCGGTAGCTGCAGCGCAAGACAACTCTCACCAAAATCTCATTCACACGCAAACCGCTGTCCCTGTGCCGCCTTTCTACGCAAGCAATGGCCGGACTGTCGTATAAGTATATCCTAACTGCCGCAATTCTGAAGTCTTGTGTCAGTTAGCAAATGAAGACGCAAAACCCCCAGGGGGATGGACTTTTTTGAACTGTTTCACCGAGCAGTCAGCACTGGTGAGAGCAAGGCAGTGGGTTAGGGTAATAGGTAGAACCCCTGCCGCTGGGATCTTCAGGTCCGGTTCCTTGTGGAAATATAAGAAGGAAGGCGCCCGGTGGAAAGAATAGTTTATTCTGTATAGAAGTAGTAACGGATAGGCTGTCGGACGGGCATGCGTCTAGTCGCGAGCGGGACCGTATCCGACGTCTCTGAGGTTGGGAGCCGTCACAGATGCCTCCAACGAGGTTTTAATTTCCAGCGGAACACGTTTGAAATTCTCGACGCCCATCTAATGAAAATTCTGCCAAACTGACATATAATTGTTCTCCTTCCCTGAAAACTGTGCCTTTCCTCCAAAAATGCTGTGACCCTCCCGGTTGACTTTTTTTCTAGTTAAATGCGCACTGGTGCTAAAACCGCCACCCACCCCCCGGCCAAATGGTACTTGAATACTGTCCCCACCCCCTGTTTGGCCCCCTTACTTTTAATCACTTCTTCCCACAATTCTGTCGGCCCCCCTGCTTCAAAAAACAACTGTTTTGACTAGCCAAGATGAAGACGTATAGAAGCTAAGGCTACGACGGTTATGGCCTTAACACCTACAATCTTCCAGACCGTGATTGGCTGATCAAGACGTCAAAAACCACGTCGGCGAGCCGTTGGGAAAGTGCACTTCGATGCGAGCTAGTCAGCCGGGCACGAGCCGCTAGAGACTCGTGAGGTGACTTTGTGACGGCGAGCCAGCTGTCCACTCCCTCCCCTTAGCTACGGTGGCTCTGAGAACCACTAAAACTGTAGCGGGTCGTGCCTGTGTGACTAGCTCGCGTCGAAGTGCAATTTCCCAAACGCTCACCGATGTGCTTTCTCGACGTCTCGATCAGCCAATCATAGTTCTCGCATCTATGAGGTGACGAATGAGGAGCTTGCACGCGTGCCTGACGCAAGCTGCCTCTCTGCCCAAAATCTCCAGGCCGACCTACCCAATGTAAGGTCTCCCTCTGTCTGTCCTCTGGCCCGACTACTCTGAGACCTCACTTGGGCCCGGCCAACCTACTGATCGGATGTTTCTCTCCCAAGTCAATCTATTCTCCTCTTCCGTTGTGTACAAAATAAACTCTTCCATCTGCTCTGGCCTTCACCGACTTCTCTTCTCTACTAAGTAGCCATGGTCTGAAGATCGCAGTTGCATGGTTAGACTCTCTTAACCCTCTGCGAAAAAACTACCCCTCCCCCCTTGGCGGCGTGGTATTGCCTATCTACACAATCCTCCTACTCCGCGCTCGCGTTTCAGACCAATTCTGGTGCCATATTAATTGCTTCGTAAATCACATAAAAGCAGAGCCACGCCCTCTCACACTAACACACACAAGCTTCCCCAGGACAAGATTTGTCCTGCGTGGCGATTGAAGTTGTGCTCTTCCCTTGTATAGAGTTAGGCGATTTGGCCGACTCCCTTCGTTCTTGACTTTGTGCATCCAAGGTTGAGGTTTGTCCGTTGTTTATCCTTTACTATTTTGCTTATTAGTACAGTGCTGCCTTGTTAGTTGTTATCGTTTGGTTTGACAAACGTGTGACTGCTGAATACAGAGTCAGTTCTCGTGAGAGCAGGCTCTGTGTCCTACCCCGCATGCACTGCGGCACGTGTGATGTCCGCAGCTGCTGCTAACTGGACACCTGCCTGCGCACTCAGTGCAGACAATAAGTCATGT
>JAYGXS010000132.1:0-49447 GCA_036362985.1 Ligula intestinalis
TTCTACCTATTGAAACTGTAATTGTTATGTACAGCATAAATTTCCCTTGCAAACGTTTGGTCAGATGAAGAGTTGCTGAAAACAGTTGTTTGCCACACACTGACTTCTAATATGTTAAATCAATGCAAAGCCACGTGGAACCGCTTAGACTTCGACTTTAGCTATTAGCAACTAAAAGCGCTATAAAAAAACAATCGTCGCACACCAACTGAAATTCAGTTTAAGTCAAAATGCATTGGTTTTCCGTAAAAAAAGTAGAGCTGCCATCACATCTGTTGAAGTCAAAGTAATTTACACGCCTTTTCGGCAAATATACGGTGTCAACAATTAATCATTGGGCCGGTGCAGCCGCATGGACAGTAAGCATCGTGCAGTTTCGTGTGAAAACTACTTATTGTTGTTACGACACCAACATGGCAAGATCTGCCTCTAGAGGTTTTTGTGCTTAGGGAAGGGCAGAAAAACGACAGACTGCCAGCGTTGTTCGTGGCTTGGTTGCGTGGAGCAAACATTGCTCTCACCTGCATAAAATGAGCCATGTTCAGCAGGGCGGGATAAATATGCAATTTCTACCTGACGTCGGCGTCGTCCATGGAAGAAACAGCGGCTGCATTCACGTATTCTGTCAATGTAGCACTCGAGTAGCAAGCTATGAAGCCAATTTCTGAGCTGTGACTAGCACCTGTTGGTGTAGGTCCTTGGAGAAGTGAGCTGGTGTCTGTTAGACAAACAATAAGGCTTCGTTAGGATTAGCAGTGTATCCTATCAACCAAATTTGAGAGAAAAGAACTAAAGATCAATTTATTTTCACTGTAAATTTTGCAGGCTGGTAAGTGTTCACAAACTGTCTTATTTAGATGCCTCATTGGTCGGCCAACAAAGGGGTGATAGTGTTAGCAAATCTAGTACTTGAAAGTTAAATTATTTTCCATTTACTGAAAATAAACGTGCACCGCAATATTCTAGTCACTGCATTTGGACAAAGATATAAAAGTGACACACAAATTCAGGTGAGCAGATCACGTCCTCTTTTGCGTTGCCAATAATCTGAAACAAATGTGTGCTTTTAATCTGCATTTCTATCAACTGCTGAGAAGGTGAATGATTTAAATTCAAGCACACACGTCAAAGCTGGATATAGGTTTGAAATCCTTAACCCCTTTTAATCTGTGATTAATGAAGAGATTGCATCATATTGAATTAAATTATTAATTATGTTAACAGTTAGCAGATAAGGTGGAGTACTTTGCACTTAATTGCAATAGTAACGTTAAAGTGGAGTATACGACTCCTAAAAATCTCCAATTTTTATAAATTTACATACAAAGGCTTTAACTGTTTTATTTTTGCATGGACCAACAGAGGGAGCAGCCGTTTATGGGCCTTCTATAATTGAGTTATATCTTTTACAAGAAAGTATCTCAGGTTTTTAATGTATGCCTTATGAAGAGACAATATAAACACCCACAGTGGCTTACTGAGAATGCCCTTTCAGTTACAGATGTGAAAGCAAAACTGCCTATGACTTACTGCTTCCTATAAACTATTTTGTGGGCACCTTTATTAGCGTCTCACTGGTATAAGCTCATCTTGAAAACCATTACGTTTTCAGGCGGGTTTTCGTTAGGGCACGACAATTAAGATATTGGTATATTAGGCGGGATTGCGTTTAACTACAGGGTATAAAGTACAATTATTTTAAGAATCATTATGCTTATATTCAAACTTGTTTTAATTATGTTTGATATTTTGGTGGAAGTCAGGTATAGACCGACTGTCTATACCATGGTCGAATTCATCGCATTACCGTAACAAATGCTGTCGTCCGGTGTGATCTTTAGATTTAAATTTGTATTGATTCAGTTATTTGCTAACTGGCTATTGAATAGTCGCTAACACCAACTAAAGAGCAAAATAGAAAAATTGTGTTTCAATTGCAGATTATTGTGCACAAAACATATTTTGGGACTGCTATATTAACCTTATTTTTGCAATTTATACTTGTGCTGAGAAGCCTATTTTGAAATTGCCTGTGGCGTGTTCTGTACGTCCCTTCGCGAGCCTTAATTCTTGCAATAATTTCACTTCTCCAGGTTTCAGCGTTGGTACACCTGATATCAATGTGCTACTTAGTACTTTTTTTCCGAATGACCCGTTTTTTTATTTGTTGAAGGCAAATGAAGGGTTGTCAGTGTACCTTCCTTGACAACGACCGGTTACGATTAGTATTTGGTAGTTGTCCTTGAAGTTTAAGCATGTGGATATATTTTGTTTTGACTAAGATTTCGATTAAAATTGTCTTTTTATTCCAATTGGATTTTAAATAACAGCTCAAATGATGTCCCCTGCCCTAACACAGCGAGTCCGGTTGCTCAGATATGTTGGAGTGGTCCGTATTCAGTCGTTTCCTCTTCAGCTACCAATCGCAAAGAACACAAGCAGATTAACGGTTCACCTGGAGATTAATGCCATGCGTCAGCGATATTGACACTTCTAAGAAACCGAAGATTAAATGCTGCAAAGAAGACACGTAGATGCGATTTGCCATCAAAAATACCGCTCCCAAGAAATCGAACTCCAAACCTTGAGAAGAAGAGAGCGAGGTAGGATAGGAGATTCGCAACGTCGGTAAAACGAATAACCTAAACGAGGAAGTAAACGTCTGGCTTTGCAAGCATCCAAAAGAATGGATCTTCGCTCAACCGATGCTTAAAACTCAAGTTCAAAACCAATTCACATACGATTTAGCGACTCTGGCCGGTTGGTTGCTTCCATAAACGCTTAAGGATGGAACAAAGCCTCACTCAATTGCAATCAATGTCTTGGTTATGCGGGCGATGCAAATGTTTCCATTGGGAGGATGGTGTAAGTTTCTGGACATTGTCAGGCGAAAAAATAGATTGGTGAGACAATCGGCATGGGCTGTTCCAATGGCAAATTTCTACTGAATAACTTCCCCTAACCACCAGAAATACTCCAAACATTACCTGCTGGTAATACCGACGACTCGAAATAGTGTACTTCGAACATAAGTAAATACAATGGGGCGTTTCAAATGACCTACTTTCGTGCCAACATTGTTCATGAGTTTGGCTTATGCCTACCTTTAAGGTGGAAGGCCAAGCAAATTGTAACGTTACTAGCTCCTCCTGATGGCGAGCCGACATTTCTACAAATAAAATTCGTAGAAGTCACCAAGCTGCAGGCTCAAAGCCGAGCCCGAATGTACTCAGGCAAAAAACATCACATAATATTGTCCATTCAGGACTTGTTTCACCAGCGCAACAGCTACGTTAACAGTTTTAAGCCCACCCTGAACATGCACGCTTCCATTGAGTTGACTATTGCCATATATGTAGATAAACGTCCACATGGAGAAGACCAACGAAAATATAATGCTTCCACATGCAACAAGGTGACCGTCATCATGTCAGAAACAGAGCACGGCAACAGGAATATTGGCTTGAGAAGGAGGGACGATAGGTAGCATAGGATATACGAGACACACCGTTCAAACGAGGCCTTACAATACCCTCTCATGCATAAAATGGTGAACACGGTTACCACTTCTGTAAACCTCAAATTGGCACCAATAAAACTGTTAGCTAAAAGCCATCTACACTTACCAAGTTAAGATTCGAGAACGAACGTTCAACCTGCTTTGTCGATTCAAACCTTTGTTCCTCCATTTGCTGTTGATATGTTTGTGAAATGGGAAATGGGCGCCTTTTCTAGTTCCACACACACCGAAAAGAACTTCGTGTGGACCACTTTATCCACTTTGTAGAAAATATTCTGTCTGATGGTGGTTATGATGCTGGTCGCGGGCAACCTTTCATCTTGCATGAGCGAACTCAAGATACGTTAGTTTATGTTAGGCATTTTGGTCGCCCAGATCTATTCATTACGTTTACCTGCAACCCATCGTGGCCTAAAATTACTGATGAGTTTGTTCCCGGTCAAAAGCCACAGGACCGCCATGACTTGTCCGCGTGGGTATTTCAGCTTAAGTTGAAAACAGTGATGAGACTCATCACAAAATCAAAATGTTCGGTGATGTTCAGTGTCACACGGGAGAGTGGCAAAAGAAAGGATTACCCTCCACTCACATTTTGGTCTGACTGAAGGAAAGATTGCAGTCTTCCGATGTCGACAAATTGATATGCACAGAGTTGCCGGACAGATCCATTGACCCGGTCCTGTTTGAAACGATCAAAACTCAAATGGGGCATGGCCCATGTGGTCAGATAAATCTCAACAGCCTTTGCACGAAGGGTGGAAAATGTATCAAGAGATATCCCAAGCATTTCTTAGATGCAACTAAGACCGATGGGGATGTTTACCCTCTTTATATAAGGTGTCGACCTGAGATTGGCGGATTAGAAGCATTTATCAATGGGAGGCAAATCCGTGGTGTAGTAATTGATAAACATTAGATTGTGCCGTTCTGTCCCTTACTGTCAAAATTAGTAAATGCCCAAGTCAATGCTGAATTTTGCGACTCGTCGATGTCTATCATGTACGTCTGCAAGTACATCAGTAAGGGATACCATGCCGCAATGTACTCTCTCGACCACCGTTACAACAATGGTGAGATTACACAGCGCAAAATGGGCAGATACAACAGAATTAATGAAGTATTCTGAAGAATCTTTGGTTTTCATATCCATAACCGTTTTCCGGCCATTGAACACTTTATAGTCCACCTGAAAAATGGACAACATATTTACTTTACGGAAGGACTCCTTCTGGATTAGCTTCAGAATCCCCAAAATACAACTTTGACTGCTTTTTCAACTTGTGCCATCAAGATTCGTTTGCCTAGACTCCTAATATATTCAGGCATCCTTATACTACACATGGACTCGAAACAAGTGAGCCCGTCAAAAGTTAGGAATTCCAGTTGTCGGACATCCGAGCATCAAATATGATGTGAAAATGGGTAGAATATACACTCTTCACCCCTCTCAACAAGAATGCTTCTATTTACGAATGCAACTCCATGACGTTAAACGTCCAATATCGTTAGAAGATCTTAGGACGATTGGCAGTTTTCTGTGTTCATCCTACAGAGAAGCCTGCGCCAGGCTTCAAGATGATAAATCTGTGTTTTTAACCTAAAGAGAAGCCTGCGCCAGGCTTCAAGATGATAATCTGTGGGAGAATACCATTACTGAAGCTGCCGTTGCTAACGCTCCATATAATTTACGACAGCTATTGGCGTTCTCGTGGCTGCTCTAATTTCTTTTCTACCTAATGAAGTCAAACCTACAAATAAGTCATTATTCTGAACAATATAATATTAGGAAGAAAATAAGTAAGTTTACAACGTTACCTTCAGTCAACGTCCCATCATCGTTTTTCGGGTTGTTTGTGTTGAGAACATTTCTGACTGCATCACTGTAGTTCATAATGATAGTTTGTAAGGGTAAGGTTAAAATTTTAGGGATTTATGTGGTTGGCCATTCAATCTTATCTAAGAGCTAGGCCGCAACAACCTACGCGTAAGCAAGGGGGGTGGTTCTAAGTGATAGAAGGTCAATGGGTTTTCATCAGTTAGAATGAAACAGCTGCGCAAACATCGTTATAGTCCTTGCTGTATTAGCGGCGGGAGGAGGGGGGTGACGTTTCAAGCCGCCATGACGACCTGGACGCGACGACCCCTTCCCCGCCCCGCCCAACCCCCGTGGCATATTCACACCCGCCTGTCTCGTGGGGTGTGATTCGGGGACAGCAACATGCTTGCTGAATCCTCTTGTGCACGGAAGAATAAGACGCCCAAACAACGAAAGCAGTCAGACGCTCGGACAGTAAAGGAACACCCACCCGCGCATGCGAGCGCACACGCTCGGACAGTAGAGAAACACACGCACGTGCATACCATTGCCATACGCGCGTCGAAGGCGTAGAAGGCTTTTTAGAGGTGACCCCAACGACCAATGATAAGGAAGGCACACACGGCAGACAGACAACTCACTTTTATTATGTACGATTTTATGCATAATTATACAGATTATTTTTCGCATAAGTGGAGTAATTCCACAATTGGTTCAAAGCTTGCCCTAAAAATTTCCTTTTTTTGAAATACTTTTCTGCCTTTTCCGTTTCTAAATAACGCAAAAAGGGAAAGAAAAGTACGCCAGAAACTATAATTCTATACGACTCTTATTCAATTATGCCTTTTCTACTCTTAAATTCGCGTTTATATATTCGACATTTTGCAAATGCGCAAGGACATTTGTGCGTTGAAACAAACGTTCGTATTTTCTTTTTTCCGTTACTGCATTTTGTCCAAAAAGCTTCACGGGATAGGCATACATAATTATAAAAAAACATATTTTCAATGTTACTGCAAATAATTGTGATTCTTTAACCTATTCTTCACTTGATTCTGAATAATTTTGGACAAACGTTTCCTGTTCTGATATGGATATATTTGATACCTATTTTACTTATATTGGAGTTACTTCATAGTATAGTCAACATTAACGTGAGGTTTGGTTCTTTCATTCGTAATAACGTAGGGAAATTCCTTCGATATTAGACTTCTACCAATTCGCGCAAAAATGAGTGCCAATTTCTCTTGATAAAGCTAACCGAAATAATGACTTTCCTAACTAAAAGGGTTTTGCAGAATTCAACCAACTGAATAAATCAAAATAGTGTTGCTAAATATACGCTTAACTGCTTTGTCAAATTTCATCATGAAATCTGCATGGGCTATGGCGACTACTGTATGTTTCCGTGCATACATGTGAATTGACCGTTTGGGCCATTTCCTGCAAATAGATTAAGTTATGCTGACTGAGGAACTCCATGTCAGACAAAATAAAACGTGTGGAGGGTACTATCATTCCTATGTGCAGTTTGTTGTCGCATTTCTTTACAAAGACAGTCAAAGGTTTTTCGAGAAGTAGGCGACGAGAATCGCCGGAAATCATGGGGATGGTATAGTCGTAGTGGTTCAGGTGCCTTGGGAAGCCGAATTAATTAAGCATCGTTAAGCATGCTGGACCGCTTATTTAACAAACAGCATCAAAAACAACAAACATACTACTTGCTTCTTTTCAATATAATATGTGTATGTTGCTATTTGGCCAACACCATACATTCGTATTTTATTAATATGATCAGGCACTTTTGAACACAAAAAAAGCCTTTGAATCTTCGGTTTTTTCTGTTTTTTGTGCTTTTTCTATGTAACCGCTAAAAGCTTCTGTCAAAACTGCAAATAAAGTAAGTGACACTGGCTGATCAGCTAATGATTTAAGGTGGGAACAAATTTGGGAGTATTTTGCAACCCAATCCTAAAACACTCAAACTTCCTAAGCGTTATGAATATGTTGGCATGCAATTTTGTATACCAAAGGTCTATTGACCATTTTCCATGTTCACTACATTTTGGGCATTTTTGGGCCTTTTCGATGAAATTTGAAAGCATTTCTGGCCTTGACTGCAGATATACTGACTAATCCGATCTGACCAGCTTCTTCTATAAGGTGAGCACAAGTTAAGTGTTCAGAAAGTGGCTGATATTTATTTATAAATGATCACTGACCGCCAACGGCAGTATTATCTGCCTACAAGAGCTGCCCTTTTGGGTACCTATTTGCGAGTGAAGACTTCAAAATCTGATGCAACTTCTCGGAGTTTTATGCTTAGCAAAGCTTCATCTGCGCGTAGACACCAAGTTCGCATAAGCTTCCAAATGTTTAAGTGCGAGTTTAATCAGCAGATTTGGTGTCAGCAAAGCAATATTGATTTGCGAGAGACTAATCAAGCACTTTTTATCCCTTCACCTTCGACCTGGCTGAATTCAGTAATTAAAGCGTTAGTGGTTCGGTATGATGACTCATTTTCGACGAGTCTTCATATGAATGTTCAGTCAGTCTGGCTGGCATAAATCATTTATGTGACCATGCTGCCAATTAGGGTTTTCAGGGCTGGAGATCCTACATAGGTAGCTCTCACGGTAGTGTGTCCTAGAGCGAATTAAGAAACACATGTACTTACGTATGTGATTCCAAAAACTGGCCGCAGCAGTCTTGGCATTATTACTTTTGGTGTTTTCGAACACATCAAAAATCGAACATCCAGATTTCGATGAGGCGTCTGGAAGCGGTAAATGGCATTCTCAGCAAGAACAGTGACAGAGATAACTCGAAAGTCGAGACTGGTCGACAATAATCCAGTCTTAACGTTCTTTGTTCACAAGTGTTTGCAGATGAGAGAAACTTTGATGTGAATATTTGCCTATTGGCCCTTTTGTTACTTTTGAATGCTTTGATACCAAATTGCATTGGAACCATGCCTTTCACATTTGTAGGTGCGTAACTAAATTTTCCGTTTGAAATGTGAATCATATCCAAAAATGCGAAAGTTCTTAAATGCGGTATTTAACACGGATCTGCCCAACGTTTTGCCATGTACGGGTTAACAAGGCGATATTACCGTGTCGTGGCAGCATTTTTGCTTAAATTTCGCTTGATTACCACAGCAATTATATTATCATTAAACGTTTCAGGTCTATAAAATCAGATGTTTTCTGTTATCTCCTAATCTTTGACGAGTGCAAGGTCTTAAATATCAGCGCTTGCAGACTGTCGTATATTTGGTCAACCGACACATTAACCACACGTTTTTTTCATTAGCTGTGAAATGATTGTACCAAGCATGGCATTTGTGGGGTTACTGTTTGTTTAGAATCAATAGCTGCCAGCAAATCTGTATTTTTTCGTGTTTCATTTTCGAATGCAGCCTGTGAAGAAAGCTTTATTTTACTGATTTCTAAGGGTAGATTAATTTGAAGTGTTCGCGCGCAGCCCCAATTTCCTGCATTCTGACGTCATTGCCAACCATGTGCACGATGCAATCTTAACACTAAGCTTGTGTGCCACTTGGATCGGAGCTTTCTGAAACCATACATGCCATTTAAGTTCTGTTATAAACTATTCAGAAGTTCGTGTTTGTCTATTCGTTCCATAATTGTGAAACAAATCGATCTGAGGCTTATCGGTCTTGAATCGTTTTTGAAAGATCCACTTCCACTTTTATATATGGCCTAGATCAACACGGTCTTTCAATTCACCAGCAATCTGCCTGCATCGAATGATGCGCAGCCGATTAAAAGCAACGGTTTTGCGAATACTACGGCCAACACCTGTAACAGATTCGTAGCTATGACCTGACGATTCCTTTATTTGAACAGCAAAATGTAACACAGAACAAGAGGTGCTGTGAGGACTACTGGGTCAAATGTCGGAATGTCAATCGCACTTAATGTTCCACTGTTTGGGTTGGCTTCTCCCATCAAAACCGACTGGAAGAAGCAAGATAAATTCTGAGGCTTTTTATCAATCTTGCTAGGATTCAGACTGTTACCGATTTTTTATGCAAGGGATGAGGTCCCTGTTCCAATTCCTTCTCCTCTCACTGTAAAAACGTTGACAAGCTTTGTGCACGAGGCTTTTCGACCAAGTTGTTTGCGCATTATACTTATTCAGCAACTAATTTCCCATAATTAGGATTACAACGGTTATCGATTTCAGTTCATTCCTTTCTTTTTCGTGATCCCTTGCCCCATTATACGAATAAGGGCAGATTTTTGGTGAAAGGTTCATGCAAATCCAACCTTTACTTCCGACCCATCCTATCAAGCATACCCATTCCGTATCAGCTTGTGGGCTGGCAATGGGATTTTCAGGTTAAAATGCTACAATCAGGTACAGATAGAAACTAATACTCCCACTATATGGCTACCTGGACGTCTTTATCGAGAGCAGGTAGACCATGTTCGACATGGATCCTGTCAGGAAATATTGTCCGTTCATTGTTCAAACCAATTGATTGTTTCCCTTCATATAGTACGTTCAGAGGTATGGTGTGTTTTGTTCTGAAGAATATATTACTGTGCGTAGAAGTTGGTCATCAGGGTTAACATATCAGTTGGCCGCAAAACTCCAATTTCAGCCGATGTGTGGGTAGTGAAAGTCACCCATAATCATGATATCGAATGGCATATCAACTGGTTAGG
This sequence comes from Ligula intestinalis, assembly GCA_036362985.1. Taxonomy (NCBI): domain Eukaryota; kingdom Metazoa; phylum Platyhelminthes; class Cestoda; order Diphyllobothriidea; family Diphyllobothriidae; genus Ligula; species Ligula intestinalis. The sequence goes on from JAYGXS010000132.1 coordinate 10,034, forward strand.
ATTCCTCCATCACACTAACGTTTACCTGGATGCTGCTCTTCGCTGGTCGGTAAATTCTAAAGATGTCGACTGTTTTTTACCGTGGTGCTCAGATGATGACCCAACTAGCGATATTTATTTCCGCCTAGAACAACTCATATCTGACATAAATGAATATGTATCCCTCTACACTTTCTGGTCAATCCTTTGCGAACACGTGAAATCAGGGAAATAAGTATTCAACTGTGTTTTTATGTGAACAACCATGTTTTAGTTACGAAGATAACCTCTAGTACATAAAACATTGGTAAACATACATTGTGCTTTCATTGTTCGGTCCACTGGCGTGTTCGTATGGACTGGGTAGGTCACACGTTTATCGCATATTTTGTAGAAATTAAGGTTTGCTCCTGCATTCTCTAATATCCATTGGGACTGCCGGAGTAACTCCTGACGATAACTATCCATAGTCTGGTCCAAAATATAATTGCAGGTCGGGCTATTCCATATGAAAACGATTAAGGAATACAACACCAACTTCTTTGAAATTAAGGCCATATATGAGAGGGCGTGTGGTGTAGTGGAGTACGGAGTCTTCCATTGGTGGATTCCAAAGCCTAAATTATAGGAATATTGACACTATTTCAATACGGAGCATTGAGTTTAGTAAAACTTCGGCCAAGGTTAACTATTTTAAAAATGCCCCTTTCTCGTTTCTGCATATGGTATTCATATTTTTAATTTAAGTAGTGGCGTACGCATATGTTTTTTTATCCAATGGGATAATTAGTTAATCTGCATACTCGGGCAGTCGTAGATTTTATCAATTCTTTAGAAAAGCTCGGCTTTTCTACCTTGCAGAGTCCTAAGTTTCTAACATGTCATAGTTGTGTGAACTGGATCATACTTTCTTTAATCACCAATATATTTTGGCTAATCTTTGCATTTTACACGATCGTAGCCCCCTCGATACAGTTGCAGTATCCGCATAAAATTGGCTGCTTCTCCGAAATTCCCTTCGGTGAGCAGGATATCTGCTGTAATATACTATTTTGAGGCGAGTTCTCGTTCAATTTTTTTGTTTATTCATGGTTATTCCAAAATATGTGCATTTTCTTATTTAAATATTCGAAAGCGGAAAAGTGTATTTAAGTAATACTCGTCAAACCCTTCTCCAAAAGCTTGTTTACTTTGAAATATAACACAATTTGTTTCCAGTCTAATGGAAGTTGATTCTCTTTCCTCTTTGTCTTTTGAAGGGTTCCATTGACGCCTATAAAGGAGATAATTTCGCGGAATATGTCACTCTTACTTTCTCAATCCCTCTTCTATAGGAAGGCGTTAACTGTTTCTATCGAAAACCTCTATCAAATTGACCCAAATTTAAAATATTGACAGCTTCCTTAGAAAACGAAAAATTATTTTTTTCTTTCGCTGGTAATAAAAGTGGGCTTCAAAATTGAAGTCACTAACGTCAGACACCGAAATCAAAAGTGACGCATACATTCAGACAATTAGACTCACACGAGCAAGTCGCGTCCTCTCCTGGCTCTCCATTTGATATTGTCAACGCATTAAATGCAAACATAAAAACAGATCAAGGTATTGCAGTCATATTTTTGACATATATAAATGCAATAATGAAATCAGTGGCGCAGTTTACCGTCTAATGTGCAACGATGGCCACGTTAGACTGAAGCATGATCTTTTTCATACATTTCTCCTTCTCAAAATTTTACATAGGACAGATTCTGACTATTCATGTTGAACTGGAGCAATTTAGACTGAAGTGTATCCAAGGCTTCTCCGATATATCAAAAAAATCATTTTACAGCATAGTTCCAACAATTGACAAACGTTGGAAGTGTATAACTATACAAGTTCCCGGACAAATTGTGTGGTAACACGAGGACAGTATGGGCCGTAAGGAATACTCGGATACATTAAATCATATATTAAAGATCACAGTAAAGATAATATACTAAACGTTCGCGCATGCGTAACAGGAAAAGCAGCGTCAGTGAAATGCACCTTTACAGCCATGACCTATACAGAGCTCTCAAAATGTCTGCAATAATACATTTTTTGTGTCTGACAAAGATCTGTCAAAATATGAAATAAAATTAGTTTATTTAACAGTATTGTTAAAAGTTACGTGCATAATTCGACCAGTCGACGGTAACTGTATCAAATTAACTATCGGTAACGGTCCGCGTGTACTTGTTGGAGGAGACTATGCCTTTAGAAACAGTTCCACTGAACCAAAGTTCCTTAATGTTCCGAGAAGTCATTTCTTCATAGTTATGCAAAAGTTCAAAATATTTAAATTTCACCAAGATAATTCTGCTCTCCACACAGTGTTGAAATTTTGAAAATTTTATGTGAAAGAGTTTTTTCCTGTAGGGTAAGCAGTTCCTCTTTTACAATAGCAGAAATGAATCTTGGATATATTTACGTTGTAAAGCAAGCGAAACATATTTATAGCTAAGAATAAAAAAGCGCGACATTTTCACCATTGTAGACATACATGTTGAAATGTCATCCTGGTCAAAATCTATCGTGCGGAATAGGATCATGCTCGTCAACGAGTAGCATACTGCCAATTTAACTTGAACTGCATTTGTTAGTGTACAGTTTGCCCCAAATGAGTGCTCGACTCCCAGATACACGTGCATAGGCTGTCGACAAAATTGGGTGACAGAGTAACTCTGCTGGCATGGTAAGTATACGAAAAGGTCCACGAGTTCAATTTCACATACATAGATGATAAGGTGCAGTAAGCGTTGCTGTATGTGCATGGTGCTTAAGGTTTTTCCCTACTTTTTAACATTTTGTGATATGGAAATATCTCCTGTCAGAACTCCCCCGAATTTACGAGCCGTCTCTATAAAATGGTTCTCCGCATCGTTTTCCTGTATTAAGCGATGTCAGAATAGTATTGATTCCTTTAATCTTAACAAATCACAAAATTGCAGTCGTCCTTCCGAATGTTAAATAAGTGAACTAATTAATAATTCATTTTCTACGTTTGCATTATAGTCGAAAAATTGCAAAATGCAAGTGCCGAACTGGATTTGGTAAGCAAAATTACTAAATAATCACCAGCGGCTTGTTAGGAACAGTGATCGTGGTATCTGTCTAACTCGGCCTGATTGTTTCTTTCGAAAACTTAAGTTCTATATAATCCGCCAATCAAATAGTAGGATCCCCTTTCTTTTTCTGATGTATTTTTTTAGATATGATATTTAAACTTACTGCAGAAATCTGCTTCGCCTAACACTAGTATTGTTTCCTCCCAGTAGCATACAATGCTGTCCCTTTCTGTCAAAAGAATCAAAAAAACAAATTTTGTCAGGCCTTCTTTCTTTCTGCATCCCAAAAAATAACCAATGTGCTTCAATTTTATTCATAGTGTTGACGATTTCATTCATTAACATATATAGTTGTTTCCTATTTTTGTGTCAAAATGTCAAATTGTGATGCTTTAAAAATTATTAACCAGACTTACCGAATTAACTCGCTTTCCGGCAGTCGCCACAAATGTTATGTTTACCTCATTATATCTTTTCATAAACTAAGTCAGTGGTAACGAGGGCTCCGGAATGGGTGCGTCTGCACCAATAATGAAAGCGTTTCGTGCAAGAAAAATATTTGCATTTGCCTTTAATATAACTAAAATTGTTCAGCTTTGTGCAACGGTGTATATGATATTTTTTAATTAAACCATGATTTTTTAAGACAAAATTGACCAATTAGCACAAGAAGATTAACTCATTTGGCTCCTGTTTTGTAAAAACGCAATTTGGCGCCAACTATGTGGAACAAATGACTTTGGACCATACATATAAAATGGTACGATTGATCACAGCGGAAAGTTTAATTTTCGTATTTAAGCCAGTCAATGATCCATCTGTGGCTAAAAATCAGAAAGAAGACAATAATGTCTTAAATGCAAGAAATATTTTTAAATAAAATTTTGGCTTATGACGAGCCTTAAGATTTGCAAGAATTCGCAAAATCTACGGGCAGTTCCTGACAATAAGATGCAGCAACTACCATTAGAATAGATAAAAGGAGGACATAATGTTTCGAATCGAGCACGGTTTTCCCACTTCCTGATCGTCTACGAAACATGCAAGTTTCTTTATTTGAAAAGCTTGCCGTTCAGTTTAATTGCCTGAAAAATGAAATGCCAGTCATCCTGGGCAAGGCAGTATTTACAAAAGCCTAATATTTGCAACCAAATGATATTCATGAATTGTTTGCTTCTAAGTAGTGGCTAAGGGCCGCAATGCCTGCCCCCACCCCCCCTCCCATCATTCTGCAATGCATCAAAGTCATTTGGCTGTTCACACTTGCTGACCTGAACGCAGCTTGACCGATACTCAGCCACACATGTGCTCCACATCCACACACATACGCACGTATGCGCTTGCCCAGCTAGTAGCGGTTTCTCAAACGCCACTCGAATACGCCAAGCCACGGCAACGCAGCACGAAGCCTTCTCGGGGAACATCTGCTCGGGCAATTGCAACACACCAATTGAACTCCCTTTCCTGTCAGGTAAAATCAACTGTCATTACCCCAAACAACACACAGTCGACTATTGAGTAAGTCAAGTTAAGCGAACGAACGTTTTCGATTAATTCATCATCAGGCAATACAGTAATATAAGGGAGGGAGTAGTCGGACCATAATCTCGAACACAACTTTAAAGAGATATGCCGAGAATCGCCTGGAAGATGTCGCAATGAAGATCAGTGAGCTTAACCGATATCTACATCAACAAATGGCAGTCCTGGATGACTTAAACGATGAAGAAAGAATGAACTTCAGCAGCAACGTACCGACTGTAAATCAAAGATGTTTGGAAGTAAAACGGACAAAACTCATGCGCAGTATCAATCCGACGAAGGCTCAATCCTCATTCCCAAGTGATCCGGAGCGGTACGTACATAATTTTTCCAACATGACGCTTGACAAACACCTGCTTGAAATACTATCCCTAGGCCACAAATTTTGTTTTCCTAATAGAAGGCTGAACAGATTAGGGGCAGAAGTGCAATTCGAAAATCTTTTTAGTCAGACACATGACTTAGTACCTACAACGCCAGAGGAGGCAGAGTATTTCAAATCTACACTCGTTAATTGCTGCTATCAATATCTTATAACTAAACCGTTAAGTATTGGACACATCACGAAAGAGCATTGGGAGAAGCTCAAAGTTTTGCGCCAAAATACTGATATATTCATGACAAAACCGGACAAAGGTTCTGGTCTCGTTCTTATGAGTAAAAGTATTTACGTCTCAAAGATTGAATCAATCCTGGCTGACGAAACTAAGTTCAAAAGGGAAAGACAGAATAAGGATCAAACGGAGAACATAGAAACTCAACTCACTACTAATCTTCGGAAACTGAAAGACCGAGGTTTTCTTAGTGAACAAGAGTTAGAAGCGCTGAAACCCACAGGCACAGCTCCCTCAAGGCTTTATGGTTTGCCAAAGATTCACAAACCAGACGTTCCAATGCGGCCAATAATGGATATGTGCAACTCACCATATCATGCAATTGCAAAGTGGCTGGCAGAAAAGTTGAAACCGATTCGGCACCAAATAGCACCGCATAGCCTACGGGACACGTTTGAATTCGTCGAATCCATAAGAAACACTAATATCAACGGTAAAACGGTGTTATCCCTAGATGTGGCGTCACTGTTCACCAACATTCCCCTCACAGAAACCATAGAATTTTTGTGTGACAAGATTGTTAAAAAAGAGTTCCCAATTGGCATGCCGATCGGAGACATGAAGCAATTACTTATAAGCTGCACTTTAAACGTGCAATTCAGCTTCGATGGGCAATTTTACCGCCAAATCGATGGGGTAGCGATGGGATCACCGCTTGGACCTCTTTTAGCCGATATTTTCATGGGCAAAATTGAGAGCAACAAACTTTCTCCTATTATAAAAGACCATCCAGCCTATGCTTGCTATGTGGATGATATATTTATAATAGCAGACGGAAGACTTGAGCTTGACACATTCTTAGATAAAGTGAATCAGGTACACTTAGCGTTAACCTTCACTTTGGAAAAAGAGGTTAGACAGTGCCTCCCCTTTCTGGACGTCCTCCTTAGTAGAAGATCTGATGGATCAATAATAAGAAGTGTATTTCGTACGAAGACCTGGACAGGGCAATACACTAACTTCTACAGTTTTGTGCCACTAAGTCAGAAACGAGGCCTAGTCCGCTGCCTCACGAACTGAGCTAGGCGAATATGTTCTCCAGAAACACTGGAGGACAAACTCGCACTGCTTAAAAATACCTTACAAGAAAATGGGTTCCCCGATAAGATCATCGATAAGTTTATGGAGGAACGTCCACCAAGACCGGAGGAACCGACGGCTGAGAAGAAAATCCTATTTCTTACACTGCCTTTTCAAGGTGATCCAGCAAGCGAACTTCTACAGCTTCGTCTGAACGCTGCACTCGCGCGTACATATCCAGCAGCAAAGTTAAGATTATTGTTCTCAAGCACTCCACTTCTTCGCCTTGAAGGTAAGGATAGACAGCCCTCCAGACCACATCAATGTGTATCTACAACTTTACATGCTTCGGTGGGGCAAGTTACATTGGTCGAACGATTAGACGTCTATCCAAGCGCATGAGAGAGCATCACCTTGCGCGGCTAAACAGAGGCGAAACTAAGTCAATATCAAGTGCAATTCTGGCTTACTTAGTAGACAGCAGTCATCGGGTTGACGTCAACCAAGCATTTAGAGTCATCTACAAAGTTCCGGCTAAACACTCTAAGTTCCTGCGTCAGCGGATACTTGCGACGGCAGAAGCAGTCGCCATTCGCCTCACAAACCCAATTTTATGTGTGCAGAAAGCATTTGTAGCGGCCCTAAGGCTCCCGTGGCCAAAAGTCTTTTCAAAATCTGCCCTCACGCCTCTTACTACGCCGCGAAACAATGATGAGACAGCGGCATCAAGCATCCAAAGGCCACCGACACAGTCTCAAGACGTTGACACCTTGCGTCCTCACACAACCCAAAAAAAAAACCCGAGACGAGGACCACTGGATGACATGAACTAATTGTCTGACACCTTCCCCTTCCCCTCTTCCCCCACCCCATTTCTCTGTCCCCAATTAAGACTAGAATCTGATCCCCTTGATCCCCCTTGATCCTTTTACACCTCTCCCCCCTCTCTCCCCCTTGTTACTACTGCTTGGTTTGCCTAAAACTTTCGTTAACTCTACCCTCCCTTATTTTACTGTATTGCCTGATGGTGAATTAATCGAAAACGTTCGTTCGCTTAACTTGACTTTCTCAATGCTTACATGGGTATCATCGCTGAACTTAAACAGTCGACTATCTCAGACCTGACTGAACGCAGTCGACATGAGACCTGGCTTCGCCAGTGGCCACTACCACCTGAAACAGCAATTGGGAATTATGTGCACAATAAACCACTCCATCTGCTGACTCGGCCTGATGATTATTGTGATCTGAGAACACCTGTTAATTAAACCTCCACATTTTTTAGAAAATTAAGCAAAAAAGTCTATTGACTGTCGCCTGCGCGATTTCTCTAAACATTTCAGTGGCTATATATTTTCCTAAATGAGCGCTTTAAACTTCGTTGTCTAATGAACCATAAGAACACAGCATTTAGGACAATTCAGCTAAATCCTATTCAAAGTTCAGAACAAAATTCGGTCTTTTCGAAACTACTCTATAAAAACTGCCCTTGATTCTGTTTCAACACGCTACCAATGGCAGTTTAGCATGTTAGTTTGGAATTTGGAATTTGGAATTTATATTTTTCAGCGCCAGTACGGCACTATCTATACAAAGTTAATTTTGAAAAAATAAAAATTCAAAAAAAATTTGACAATATGTGTAAGTAGACGTAGAAATTCGTAATAATGTCAGCAGAAATTGTCCTTTTGGGGCAACATTAGCAATGTTTTGCAGGTAATTTTGAACTAAAAACTAAAAATTATGGCAGTTAAAAAAAACTCTTACAGTGAAAATGGAGACAGTGTTCAACGGGCCTCCATGTTCAAAAAGTGTGCAAGAGAAAAAAACTGCTTAGGATGATAGTAATAGAGCAGAAATAGGTGTATGTGGTCTGATGAAGGCGAGTATTCAACGAAACTGCCGCATTTTCGACTGAGTACTTCCGCGTGGCTTCGTTTGATTCAGCGGTGGTTAATGGAAACATCTAGGTTCTTGGGGGACACGAGGCAGAGAGAATAGTTTCAAGCGGATCTCCTAAATTCCCGATGGTCCTTTCTAGGGGTCATGGAGAAAGAGTGAAAATGGAGACAGTATTCAACGGGCCTCCATGTTCAAAAAAGTGTGCAAGAGAAAAAAAACTGCTTAGGAAGATAGTAGTAGAGCTAAAATAGGTGTGGGTGGTCTGATGAAGGTGAGTATTCAACGAAACTACAGCATTTTAGGCTGAGTACTTCCACGTGGCTTCGTTTGATTCAGTGGTGGTTAATGGAAACATCTAGGTTCTCGGGGGACACGAGGCAGAGATAATAGTTTCAAGCGGATCTTCTAAATTCCCAATGCTCCTTTCTCGGGGTCATGGAGAAAGCTGCTCGGAAAAGATGAGGAGAATAGAAGGTTAATAGAGTCAGTGTTAAGATAAATGTGCAGTCTCTGTTTGAAAGTAGACAATCTAGTTAACGACCTAATTTCGATTGGCAAGTTATTCCAAAGCAAGCTATATCTGGAAGCAAAAAACAAAGAGCGTTTACATGAGGAAGATGCAGGAGGGGGTATAACAAGTGCCGAGTTTCTTAGGTTGTAGGGACGGCTGACGGGGGTAATGACAGAAGTCCTGGGTAAATTTGTGCAATTATTAAGCCGAAAAAGGAGACAAAAGCCTGCTTCCAATCTCCTGACCCAAAGGAACCTTAGTTTTGTTAATTGACACCTATTCGAGTAGCAAGTATTAGAAGCTGTCGGATGCAGAAGTTTTCGTGTGAAATTTTTTTGAATTTGTTTAATTTTTGAACGGCTACCTTCATTCATGAGACCGAAAAAGGGGCAACAGTATTCTAAGATGGGTAGAACGAACATACGATAAAGTCTTAATTTCATTTCAGGAAGATAGAAATTATAAGAGATAAAGCCGCAGATCTGTGCGGCTTTGGCTGTTATTCTATCGGCGTGAGGAGAAAGGTCTAATTTATTGGTGTAGCTTAATCCTAGGTCCTTGATACTGGAACATTCAGTCATTGGGTATCCTTGAAAAATAACAGGTTGTGGCAGCCTTTCAGGCCCAAAGCACATATATCGGCACTTAGAAGGTGAGAACTCCATCTGCCATGTTGAGCTCCACGCCGAAAGAGCGTGCAGATCAGAATAAATTTGTTCTAAGCATCTCGCGGCCGTAGATTTAGAGAATGAGTAAACACACTTGAAATCATCTGCATAAATATAAGATTGGGAGTGTTTAACACTCAATGAGATATCATTTATGTACAGCAAAAAGAGCAGAGGACCTAGCACGGTACCTTGAAGAACACCACTCAAATAGCGGTAGGAGTAGAGTATGAGGATCCTACTAAAACTTTTTGTTGTCGATTTGGAAGATAAGATCTGATGAAGTCAGTAAGTGGACTATGAAATCCTATAGCCTCTAGTTTGGCTAGGAGCCTCCTGTGAGGAACTTTATCAAATGCTTTACTCAGGTCAAAATAGATAACTACCACAGATAGATGATCATTACGAAGAGAAGTAAGTAGATTTAGAAAAGACATGTGACAAGTTTCACAAGATCGGTCCGGTAAAAAGCCATGCTGTGAGGAGCTGAGAATGTTATTATTTATGCAGAAATCTGTAATTTTTTTGGCAAATAATTTTTCAAAGAGTTTAACCAGAGCGGGTGTTTTATAAACACCGCGATAATTGTGAATATCTGATCGGGAACCAGATTTAAATACGGGAATTATAATAGAAGTTTTCCAGTAGTCCGGGAAAAAGCCATTTTCAAGAAACACTGAAAATAACTTACTCAGTAAGGGTGGGAAATCTCTTAATTGTTTGATGAGTGAGTTTGGAATTTAATCAGTTCCTACCGAATGTGAATTTTTAAGACGACTTATTTCTTTTTGAATACAAGCGGGTGAGAAATTAAGGGTACTGAGATTTGAATCACACAGCAGGGGGATTACAGGAGTGGGGCTAGTTTAGATGGTAAAGAACTCGGCGAAAAATGAATTTAGCAATGCTGCTTTCTCCAAATCCTCTGTATTAAAATGATTATTGCCATTGAGTAAGGGTGAAATGACTTTCTGAAGCTTAGCCGACCGAAGACGGAAGACGTGAGCAACTGATCTGGAAGAATTCGCATCACTTAATGCAATGGCCTCTCTACGCCTATCTCGTACAAGCCTTAATTTAAGCGCTAATTCAAATATTTGCGCTATTCTTAAGTGAACTGATAAAGAGCTTTTAGACGTATCCTTAAGTTGTTTTTGTAATTTCTTAAGTCAAGACATGTTCCAGACATGTATGTACCTGTTGTCATGCAATGCATAACTGCACCAAATCGGCTGCATTACTCGAGATGCTCAGGGTTACGAAGTCGATGACGTCCCATAGGCCGGCTGTTAGCGGTATACTTAATAGGCGTTGGCAAACACGCATGACATGGTAGCGATTGGATAATCTCGCCCGAAGCATGGATACTTTTACGTTATTCACTAACGCATTCAGTGGGCATGCAATTAAGTCTTTAAGTTGGTGGACATACATTTCTTCATAATTGAGGAATTAAGATTCAGCTGTCATAAGTATCATCCCATTAAAACGGATTCTTATGACTAGGAAACAGATAGTTGGCAATTCCAATGGTTCTAACAATCGAGGACACTGCATGTTACTGGGCTGTTTAAACTATCAAGAATAGCTGACTGCTAGTGAGTGGTTTTAAGCACACGCAATAGCCTCCAGTACAGCGCCCACATTTCTGAATATTATCAAGTCTTTTAACACACAATAAACTTTAGATATGTAATCACATATTGCTCAATGGCAGAGGCCTTGCCTTTACTGATCTCGTGACTACGAAATATTGAGGGTGCTTTACAGTTAGCCTCTTAGTGGTTGTTTGCAATTATTTAACGTTCGTTGTCTTGGTATGGTCATGGCACGGGATTAAAGACCTTGGTTTTGCAAGTGATTTTTTGTTAAGTACCAGGAAATGGATATCAATTTTTTTATGGAGCGTTTTATTAAGGTTTAAAAAGCATAAAATTAGGGTGAAGAGTCAACAGATGAGTAGAAAAAGCTGTTTGCAATTCGAACCGATCGCATATGCCTTTAACCTGACCAACTGCGTTTCGACTTTGCATTTGGCGTAACTAGAAATCATGTTTCCTGTTTAATAATGCTGTTTTATTCCATAGTATTCAATAATTCGGCTCACAACCATTAAGTTATGTGAAAGCAGGCAAGCATTTAGACTATAAAATGCAGATACAGTTGCAAGCTGTATTTGCACAATTGCCTTAAAAAATAAAATAAAATATTTACCTCCGCTTTATTGGTAGATTTATAGGCCAAAATAGCCGAGGGTCCTTTAGTAGCGGTGACCACCAACGAACCCCACATTGTTGTTTTGCCACCGTCAAGTGTTGCGAGGAAAAAAAGCAGTTGCTTCTGACCGCATAATAAGCAAACTTCTTTTTTTCTGTGCTAAAGTCGGGGGAGTGCAGCAATCTTCAGATCATCTCATTATATGCTGAAGCTGATGATGCTGAGTTTAATAAATCATGGCTTCTCGCGCCGAGGATACCCAAAACTCGGCATAAATCCGGCATTTTCAAATACAGCTGGTCCGTGTTCTTCTGTAGTGGAAAAGTCTGATCATACTTTAATTCATTCGCCATCGACCTCCCTTGCTTCCTTTTGCCGCATTTACCTCTCCGCAAACCAACCGTATGCTTTGCTGATGCGGGGTAAATAATTTTGCCTACCAACAGGGTACATATTGTCATATATTTTATGCATATATGCATAGTCGTTAATATTTACGAATTATACCTATGTGATGAGATATGCAAAATAACAATGCTCGATGGAGTGATTGCTTATACTATCGATTTTCATTATATACGTTACAGTTTGTTTAATGTGCAAATTGACCAAAATGCGACTGAAATCACGTTTGCCAGTTGGGGTGTCAAGGACTAACTGATAAGTGTGATAGCTTTACAAAAGCCGGGAACGCTTGGTTTTGAGTTTGAACCCTATTAAGCCGCTGGTTTTAACCATTTGTTTAGCCTATTAAGGCATTCACAAACGCTCTTGATTAAATTTGCGGCAATTGAGTATAATGATTCTTGATTGACAACAGTGACCTTAGTTAGGCATTGCAGATCTAGTGCATATCTTAATACCCCATAGAAGAGAAGTTTAGGAGCTGGTTATGGAATCACACTGTAACATGCCATCGTCAATAATGAAAATGATATAAGAGCAGTACCATATTATCGCAGACAACATTATGAAAATGATTGAACGATTTAAAGAAAGTGTTAAATGTCAATCGAAACAACTAAGCGCACGACAACCTATTTTAAAAATATAAATAAAAATATTGTATTATTTAGGAATGTTCATAGTTTTGTGCAAAATTTGCTTTTATATCGGATACGGTCATGGTTTAAAGAAAACTCTGTTTTATGGCGTCCTGTATGACGCATAGCTAAGTTTAAATCCACGCAACCTACGTTACCGTCAGACCTGATTGCATTTTGTGTATTTTGTACATTTGAAACCTTGCATGCTTTGCCGGATTTTGTTGCTTTTTGTATAAAAATGAAGTAAAATAGCAAACTACGCTTTAACTTGTTGCGTAAAAACGAAGCAAAGGAGAATCTAGGTTCAAATCAGTTTTCCTCGCCCCAGTGTGCTTACCAAATTATATATAGTCCCCTACTTGCCAGGTTCTTAACTGAACACTCAATAGCCAATCATATATGTGCGCTGTGGTGCTCTGGATGGTTCCTCAAGTTCTGGTGCAAAAATGGGAAATGCGATATGCGTCCACACGATGCCTTTACAGAAGCATGTCAAAATGTAAAAATCTAGAGTCTTTTCTCCGCGTGTACCATTTTGAAAGCCTTTGTGCATTGGTTTTATTTAATGCTACAACTATTATTTTTTTCATACGTCCCTGCATTTGGGAATCATAAGGTAAGGGTCAGCAGGACTACTAACATATACAAAAAATGAAGTGTTTTCAACGTTGCTTTTTGGGAACTGCAAAAGTAAACTTGCCCTTTAGCTTACGTGATGCAATAAGCACAAGTGATGTTCAAAGCGGGTAATGCCAGAGAAAGTAGGAACGTTGGTTTATTCGGCTTAGTTTCTTCTTCAACTGGAATGTGCAGAATTGGGAAAGGCAGTGCAATATATTTAAATAAATGTTATATACATTTCTTATTTATTGTATTTATAACTGCTATCGACTAACATCTGAAGATTACCTTAATCCACATTACCACGTAACGCATTGCGCATAAGCATCATAATAAAAACGCAACTTTTTTTAAAAAAAAGTCTGACAAAAGAGAGAAGGTGGTTTTTGAGGCCGTCTATTTCAACTTACGTGATGTCCATCATAAGGTTCTGGAGTTGGATCAGTAAAGTTCGCGGCCGGAAGTGCCGCGCACAAGATGCAATCACTGGAACAAGGACTTTATTTTCCTGACATTTCGGATTCCGTCGGGAATCCTTACTCATAGGTAATCGTAAACAGGTCTGAGACATGCGCAGATAAGGGGTGATATCTGCACAGATTGCATGGTATTTATAGTTCACAGCGGTCACCCGCATGCGTACTATAATTTTCCGTTCCTGTAACCACCACTGGAGGTCTCAATTGGACCGGTGATTGCTCATTAATTGCAACACCGTTCTTGTCCGCGTTGGATGTAGGTTTGATAATTGCTCGACAATTACGCCAACTGTCGTCAGAATTGTGCCCAGTCCTTCCCACGTGACTGATTCTCTTGCTCATGAAATGTCTCAGTACACAGTATGGGAACGCCAAATCGTAGCGCTTGGTGATGGACTGGGGGCCTGAAAACCATGATTCAAGTAGCTCATGGCTCACGCGGTTTTCCCCTATTGCAATGATTTCGGCCTCGTCAAACTTTAATATATGGCCGGGACCATTGAGTGAGCTGCAACATGCTAGTTGGCGTCTTTCTTCCTTACCACGGCCGCATGCTCGGCTAGTCGCGTGCGGAGAAATCTCCCGGTTTTTCCGACGTAATGGCTTTGTCTACATCTACACCAGATTCAGAAAACGACTTAAGCCGTTTCCTGCCGTGGCAGTGGGTCTTTTGGCCTCATGACCCGGCGCCTGATGGTTGCTCCAAGTGGAGTAAATAGATTGCAGACCGCTTCTGATACATTCTTCACGTACGGAAGAGCTCGCCAAATGTTTGGATAAGCTGGACGTGGCTTCATCTCTCGTTTGCTAATGCACTGGTTGACAAAATTGTGCGGGTTTTCATTCGCTCTCAGTACCCGTCGAACATATTGCAATTCAGCAATTTTGTCTTCCACTTCGCTGCAATGCGTCTCAATGCGCCGGAATAGTGCTCTTACGCAGCTGCGTTTATGACCGAATGGATGGTTGCTGTTGTAGTTCAGGACTTACATAGTGGTGGTTGCTTTTCCTGAACACTACATTTTTAAGGGCACCATCGTCCTTGTGGCAAACGAGGACATTCTGGAAGGCTAGTTGTTTGTTTTCTTTCTCCTCCATCGTTAATTGAATGTCCGGGAAGACGGCGTTTGGACGTGCTTTGAATGTCAGCACCTGATCCCACTCAATTACATCGAAGGTGTCGTCCACATACCGAGTCCAGAGTTTCAGGCTGTGATGTCGGAAAGCCAACGACTCCAGCCGTTGCAGGACCGCCTCTGATATGAGTACGGAAATAAGCGAAACCATAGGCGTGCCCTTCATCTGCTCGTATATAGTTTCGTTGAAGGGAAAGTACGTCTTCAGGCAGAACATCACGAGCTGGAGGATTTGAGCGTGCCCAAGGTGAATCTCCAGTTCATCGTATTTCTCGCGAAGGAGTAGTTAGATAGTCTCGATGGCCAGATCCTGTGGTTTGGCAGATTTAATTAATTCAGTACACCCAAATGTAAAAAAAACTAACGGCATTCGCAGGGTTTCAAAGACGCATAAGAGTGTGGCTTTAGATCGAAGGCAACAATCTACCCAGTTAAGCTACGAATGTCGCACTTCACACAAAGAGTTTAATCACACTTGGATCGGAATTACCCGCCAAACATTGCCGCTCACATGGAATCAACGAATGCGTGACAGCAAGTTGATTGCATAAGTAGGATTTCCTAAGCAATCATCTAGAATCCAGCAGAATGACTTTTAAGGCTAATGTTATAATTCAGTTGGTTTGGCAGATGTAGTTAATTTAGTTGACCAAGTTGTGAAAAAAACTTGGCATTTAGCAGAATTCGTACCGGAATAGGAGAGTGGCCGTTTAGCCAAACAAACGTTGTACCTATTTGAGATACGAATGTCGCACTTCATACCGTGAGTTTAATCACACTTTTGTCGATCCCCCCGATCCATGCTGCTAACGTAGAATCCACCAATACAGGAGAGCAAGTTGACCGCAGAAGCCTGATTTTCTAAGCAATCGTCTATAATCCAACAGAATGATTACTAGGCCGCGTGTTTCAAATCTGACCACCATTTTTGGCCTCCGAAAAAAAAAGATTTGTTCGCGAGTTCGGACTGCAGGACGCTCTTGGAGCCCGTTGGTATTGAGAATATACGTCGCTTGCCCAATATCTTCGGATGTTTAAGATTGTCGCCTCTTCTGATTTCTCGACTTCGAAAATCCTTACTCCATCTTGCATTGCAGGTAGAATTTCTAAGAAGGCTAAGTCAATCTTTTAACATAGAAATTCGCTGTTTTATAGTTTAAAAGTTCTCAAATAACTTATATTAGTAGGAACTTAATTTTTCTCAACACGACGACCACGCTCAAATTTCAAAGTCTCTTTTTATTGAATAAACTCTGTTCTGTTAAATTTTTCTCAAATTTATGGCAATATACTTGATCAGGGAATCTATTTTCGTTGATTTTAAAAATCTTTTGAAACATGTTATACTCGACTACTGAAGAGAAAAAAAGATGTGCTACAAGGGTTTGAACACCACACTACTTTCATCAAGGACGAACGCGCTAAAAATTACACCATCAACACACTGTGGAAGAGGCGTTCGAAAAGTGTGTTTAATTTAGCGAAGACGACGAAAGTAGATCACTCGATTTCCGCATGCCAATTAATGGTCCAGATGCTAGTCGCCTAATTTAACCGCCTCGAACTAGAAGTCAAAGAGAGAAATGAGCTTATCCACAGGTCTTTAAATCCGGAGGAATCTACACAAATAGCAACCCGTAGTAGAATGAGGGTTGTTATGCCTAAAATATACACAGGAAACAAACAATTGCTGTCTAAGATACCCATAAAATACTGTCTACTCGTGCCTCCTAAAGCGTTAAAAACTAGGAGCAAGAGGCCACCGGCTACAACACAAGAAGGTTGCCTTGTTACGTAAGAAAATACATCGGGCTCTTCCAATAAGCAAACATCAGTTCGAAAGGTAGTCACATCCCAAGTTAAGGAGACCTGCACTCCGGAATTGTTGGATTCCTCTCAGCAGTCCCCAGATAAAGGCCCCGTTGACCGTGCACAGAGCGTTACTAGTCCAGATGTCCCAGCAGAAATTCGTATTTTGGTTGGCCCATATGAGGATTCCGATTTGTCGGAGGTTAACCGAAAGCCCGCAAACGATCAAGCATTTGAGAAGTCTGATTGATCGGATGGTAACCCCAATCATTAGCAGCGGCCCTGACAAGGGCAACTGCATCATAATACAGGGACTACCTGAGTCCTCTGCCGAAAAACCCACCGAAAGAATTGAGGTTGACAAATGATTATTCCAAGAACTCCTAAACGAGCTGTAACAACCACTGAGGAGAAAGTTTATCAAAAGACATTTTGTCTTAGAATTCGCCCAAACTCAACTAAGCAGACTAGACCACGACCACTAAAGATCGTCCTTACCAGCAATTAAGAAGCAAAACTTATACTGTCAATATGTTTTCGATTGAAGTAATCTAGAAAGTATGTGTTTTTTCAGCCGGATTACTTTTTAACCGACAGGCTGAAACGCCGCATGCTACTTCTAGAATTGAGGGAACGCATAATCAAAGGAGAACCAAATCTCGTTATCTTCAAGGTCCAGATAGCCGATTCGCATGACCGCGCAGCTACACCAGGAGCCTGCGTTAGGGCTACAAGAGGACCGCGCATTAATTCAAAATAAACATTTATGCATAGCAATGCGCGAAGCTTACTTTCAAAAATTATTAAACTAAGGATCAACGTATTTGACCGCTTTCTTGATGTTATTTCGATAACCGAAACATGGTACTTGGACCAGATTGACAATTGCGAGATTGAAGTCTTCGGCTTTCAGCTGTTCCGGAAAAACAGAGACTACCGAAGACGCGGAGGTGTAGCAACCTACATTAAGAACGGTTTGTATGTTTCTGAAAACAACGGTGAATTTTTATTACCAGGAAGCAATGTGGTTAACTAAAAGATCACATGATTCCAAAAGCCTTGATATCTTAACTGTCTACCGACCACCGAGGAACAATCCTGAGGCCGATGGCCTATTGCTGGATGAACTTAAAACCCACGCTACGTGACCAAATACCCTTATTATTGGGTATTTCAACGCTCCTACCATCAAGTGGAGCTCCTCCTCAGCTGATAGCCCTGCATCGACATTCGATCACCAGCCCCTGAATATAACCCAATCCTACTTCTCACCCAGCAAGTCACATTTCCCACAAGAATTCGTGAAGGCCAGTGGATGAACTGCCTTGACCTTGTGCTCACTAACTCGCCCGACAATATCGACGTCGTAAATTGCTCACCCCCACTAGGCCAGATTGGACATGTAGTTGTCACGTAAAAATGCAGCTTATTTTTTTGCCTGTCGTACCTCAAATCGTCCGTCCTTATATTTGGCGTGGTTATTTCGAGCAAATTAAACATGATATCTGTTTCATAGACTGTGCATCCACACTATCCGGCAACGTGAAAGAAACTTGGAAACAGTTCAGAAGGATAGTCTATAACCTTATCTCTAGCCACTGCCCTATCACTCGCCGAAAAAGTACGAACAGGTCTTGCTGGCTGAATCCATCTTCAACAACCAAAGTAAGCAAAAAGGAAAAACTGTTTAAAAAGTACCAAATTGATAGGTAAACTGAATGTTTTAATAGGTACAAAATGCAGATGAAACGTCTCATAGTCGGATCTGGGCAGGATTTCGAAGAGGATGTGTTAAAACAAGTCATGGTTAACCCCGCAGTCCTGTACAGTTATATAAAAGAGAGCACGTGGAATAAGGATCATTACCCCCCTTCTGCGAGCTGCCGAAGTTGCCGAAATCTCAGAGGTCAAAGATAAAGCTGACCATCTATCCTAGTTCTTCCGGTCCGTCCTGATGACTGAACCCTGTTTTCTTTCCCACACTTTTGAAGACAATTCGATCCCATCTATTGATACAGTCCTCTTCACCGAAGATGTAATTAAGAATGAGCTTTTTAATTTAAAAGAATCTACCTCCCCAGGCCCCGATGCGATCCCGGCCAAGTTTTTGAAGGAGCTAGCTTCCAAAATGACCAAGCCGCTAGCCCTACTCTTCCTGGCGTCATTTGATACGGGTTGCCTTCCATCTGATTGGAAGACAGCAACGACCATCCCACTTTTCAAGAGTGGAAGTCGAGCGTCCGCAAATAACTACAGGGTAGTGATCCTTACCTCATTTTGTTGCAAAACCATGGAAAAAAATCATTGAGAAGGCGTTGATGCAGGTCCTTGAGCAGAATCACCTCCTTTTCGATGCCGAACACTGCATTCGCAACAGAAAGACGATAAGACTAACTTAATTATCAAGTTGGTTGGGCTGATGCTGTTAATTTAGTTGATCCATTTTTAAATAATATCGTGGCATTCAGCTGCATCCAAACCAGCAAAGGAGGGTGGCCTTTTAGCCAAACCAACGTTTTACCCACTTGAGATAGGAATGTCACACTTCACACCATGAGTTTAATCACACTTGGACCGTTATTACCTGCCCAACTTTAACGCTCACAAGGAATTCACCAATGCGAGACAGCAAGTTGACTGCCCAAGCAGGATTTCCTAAGCACGCAGAATTACTACTAGGCTAAGGTAATTATTAAGTCGGTTTAAGAGATTTAGTTAATTTAGTTGACACAATTGTGAAAGATTCTCGCGGCTATTTGACAATGAAATTGCATAGGAACGAGGCCTTTTAGCAAAGCCAACGCTCAACCCATTCATGTTAACATTATCACGCCGCGCACCATTATTTCAATCACACTTGGATCAATATTACCTGCCTAACTTTGCCATTAACTTGGAATTAACATATCCGGGACAGCAAGGTGACTGCCAGAGCATTATTTCGTAGGCAATCATCTAGAGTCCACCGGAATGATTAATACACTAACGTTATTATTGAGTTGGTTTGGCAGCTTTTGTTAAATAAGTTAACACAATTGAAAAAAAAAGTTGGCGGCATACGGGGGAACTGGATCCCGCATATATGAGTAGCCTCTTAGAAAAGCCAACGCTCTACCCACTTGAGCAAAGAAAGTCCCTCCAAAAACTGTGAGTTATATCACACTTTGATCGATATAATCCGCCCAACTTTACCAATCGCATGGCATCCACAAAAGCGGGACAGCAAACTGACTGCCCAAGCAGGATTGCCTAAGCAATCATGTAGAATCCGGCAGAATGAATTCTAGGCTAACGTTATTAGTAAGTTGGTTTGGCAGATAAAGATCAGTAGGTAAACCCAATTTTATAATAACTGGCGGCATTCGGTGGGATTTGAACCCGCATAGGAGATGTAGTGAACGGTACCACTCCATGCGTGGTGATGGGCGGCAGCGGATCTCGAAAGCTCCACCCAGTCCCTTTTACAGCGACGGAGGCGGAAGATTGTAGGTCCAAGAACTGCTTCCATATCATGATGCACGGTGTCTTCATTTGCTCTCCTTTTCGACGTTTCCAGGTGGGCCGCGGTGCCGGGTCGAGGGCAGCATAGGTAAGCTCGTGAGGCGGACGACGGAGAACGTGTCTAAACCACCTCAGTTGCCTTTCTTGAATGGCCTGATATATCCTCGTTATACGATCGCAGGGGATGCGGACTGTCTCATTTGAGGTGAAGTCGCTATATTTAATTCGCAGGATCGTCCACAGGCACTGGTGGTAATATACCTCCAGTCTTCGCTCATCTTCAGCAAGCACAGCTCAACATTCACATCCATAGAGGAGGGCTGACCGGATGGATGCACGATATGCACGAATCTTCGTGGCGATGGAGATGTCACGTCGGATCCATAGGCGCTTTTGAAGGATTGAGAAAACCCAGCGAGCAGCATCAGTACAGGAGACAATGTCGTCCTTGGTCTGCCCATTCGGTAGCAGCCTCACCCCGAGGTATTTAAAGCTGTCTACTTTTTCAAGTTGATGGACATTAATCCGCAGAGGTGCCTTTTCCTGGTCAGGGTTGCAACTTGAGAACAATTTCGTCGTTCCGGAATTTATGGGCATGCCTACCGACATAGCGATCTCATTTAACCGCGACACTGCTGACTGATGACCATCAAAGTTTGAGGCTAACAGCGCAATATCATCGGTGTAGTCAAGATCAGTAAGTCGGCGTCCGGGTACAACTTCAACACCGTGCTCTTCATGTATGGCTTTGCCGAGAATCCAGTCAATGACGTTGTTTAACAGAATGGTCGAGAGGACGCAGCCCTGTCGGACACCAGACCGGATATCATACGACTGAGAGAGATTGTTGTGGACCAGGACTCGTGCGGTGGCAGACCGATAAAAGGCCTTAATCATCGCAATGAGTTTGGCAGGCATTCCATCCAGTTCCATTTTTCGCCACAGAGACTCACGTTGGATGGAATCGAATGCGGCTGCAAAGTCGACGAAGCAAACGGCCGTCGGTTGCTGGTAGCTAAGGCGAACATCAAGAGTGCGCCTCAGTGTGAATATTTGATCCGCACCTCCACGCCCAGCTCGCAATCCGGCTTGGTTGGGTCGTGTCCTGGAGTAAAGTACAGACTGGAAACGCCTGAGAAGAACAACAGCGAAGATCTTTGCAGCAACATCTATAAGACTTATGTCATGATAGTTCTCACATCTTGTCTTATCTCCCTTCATGTGGACAGGTACAAGGAGACCTGAGCCCCAGTCATCGGGAACGGTCTCTTCTCGCGACGCTTGTAAAATCACCTCACGGAGCTGAGGAGCCAGGAGCATAGAAAAATGGCCGTTTAGCCAAACCAACGTTGTTTCCACTTGAGATACGAATGTCGCGCTTCATAGCGTCAGTTTAATCACACTAATCGATTCCCCCCCCCAACTATGCCACTTACGTGGAATCCACCAAAACAGGACAGCAAGTTGACCGCCGAAGCTGGATTTCCTAAGCAATCGTATATAATCCAGCAGAATGACTACTAGACCGCGTGTTTCAAATCTGACCACCATTTTCGGCCTCCGAAAAGAAATTGTACGCGATTTTGGACTGCAGGACGCTCTTGCAGCCCGTTAGCATCGATAATATACTTTGCTTGCCCAATATCATCTCCCTCAACCACTTTCAGGAGGACTTATCTACTTTCTGCAAAATATTTCACTCTTCGGATGTTTAAGATCGTCGCCTATTCTGATTTCTCGACTTCGATCCCATTATTCCAACATGCATTGCAGGTCGAACTTCTACGAAGGCTGAGTCAATCTTTTTTACGTGGAAATTCGCTGTTTTATAGTTTCAAAGTACTGAAAGTACTCATTTAAAAAGGAACTAAATTTTTCTCAATATGACGACCACGCTCAAATTTTAAAGTCTCTTTTCATTGAAAAAGCTCTGTTCTTTATGATTTTTCTCAAATTTATGCCAATATCCTTGATCAGTGAATCTATTTTCGTTGATTGTAAAAATCTTTGCAAACATGTTATACTCGACTTCTGAAGAGAAAAGGATGTGCTGCCGGGGTTCGAACACCGCACTACATTCTTCAAGGACGAACGCGCTAACAATTACACCATCAAAACACTGTTGAAGAGGCGTTCGAAAAGTGTCTTAAATTTAGCTCAGACGACGCAAGTAGACCGGTCAGTTTCTGCATGCCAAATAATGGTCCAGATGCTAGTCGCCAAATTTAACCGGCTCGAACTAGAATTCAAAGAGTTGAAAGATCTTATCTACAGGTCTTTAAATCCGGAGGAAACTAGACAAATAGCCACTTGTAGTAGAATAAGTGGTGGTGTCCCTAAAATATTCACAGGATGCAAACAATGGCTGTCTAAGATACCCGAAAAAAGCAGTCTACCAGATTGACAATTGCGAGATTAAAGTATTCGGCTTTCAGCTGTTCCGGAATGACAGAGACAACCGAAGACGCGGAGGTGTAGCAACCTTCATTAAGAACGGTTTGTATGTTTCTGAAAACAACGGTGAATTTTTCTTACCAGGAAGCAATGTGGTTAACTAAAAGATCACATGATTCCAAAAGCCTTGATATCTTAACTGTCTACCAACCACCGATGAACAATCCTGAGGCCGATGGCCTATTGCTGGATGAACTTAAAACCCACGCTACGTGACCAAATACCCTTATTATTGGGTATTTCAACGCTCCTACCATCAAGTGGAGCTCCTCCTCAGCTGATAGCCCTGCATCGACATTCGATCACCAGCCCCTGAATATAACCCAATCCTACTTCTCACCCAGCAAGTCACATTTCCCACAAGAATTCGTGAAGGCAAGCGGATGAACGGCCTTGACCTTGTGCTCACTAAATCGCTCGACAATATCGACGTCGTAAATTGCTCACACCCACTAGGCCAGATTGGACATGTAGTTGTCACGTAAAAATGCAGCTTATTTTTTTGCCTGTCGTACCTCAAATCGTCCGTCCTTATATTTGGCGTGGTGATTTCGAGCAAATTAAACATGATATCTGTTTCATAGACTGGGCATCCACACTATCCGGCAACGTGAAAGAAACTTGGAAACAGTTCAGAAGGATAGTCTATAACCTTATCTCTAGCCACTGCCCTATCACTCGCCGAAAAAGTACGAACAGGTCTTGCTGGCTGAATCCAGCTTCAAAAACCAAAGTAAGCAAGAAGGGAAAACTATTTAAAAAGTACCAAATTAATAGGTAAACTGAATGTTTTAGTAGGTACAAAATGCAGATGAAACGTCTCATTGTCGGATCTGTGCAGGATTTTGAAGAGGATGTGTTAAAAAAAGTAATGGTTAACCCCAAAGTCTTGTACAGTTATATAAGAGGGAACACGTGGAATAACGATCCTTACCCCCCTACTGCGAGCTGCCGAAGTTGCCGAAATCTCAGAGGACAAAGATAAAGCTGACCATCTATCCTAGTTCTTCCGGTCCGTCCTGATGACTGAACCCGGCTTTCTTTCTCACACTTTTGAAGACAATTCGATCCCATCTATTGCTACAGTTCTCTTCAGCGTAGATGTAATTAAGAATGAATTTCTTAATTTGAAAGAACTTGCTTCCAAAATGGCCAAGCCGCCAGCCCTACTCTTCCTGGCGTCATTTGTTACGGGTTGCCTTCCATCTGATTGGAAGACAGCAACGACCATCCCACTTTTCAAGAGTGGAAGTCGAGCGTCCGCAAATATTTACAGGGCGGTGGGCCTTACCTCAATTTGTTGCAAAGCCATGGAAAAAATCATTACGAAGGCATTGATGCAGTTCCTTGAGCCGAATCACTTACTTTCCGATGTCCAACACTGCTTTCGCAGTGGTAGGTCCTGTCTTACTGATCTGCTTTTCTCCCTTGATAGCTGGACGAAAGCATATGACGAGGGCAAAATGTGCATGCGATTTAAATTGACTTCAAAAAGGCGTTTGATACAGTCCCTCATCAAGGCCTGCTGCTTAAGCTGCGCAGCGCAGGCGTTTGCAGCAACCTTATTCGATGCATCCAAAACTTGTTGACAGGATGGTCACAAAGAGTCCAAGTCGGTCGCCAGCAGTCGTCGGGTTTACCTGTTGTGAGTGGTGTCCCACAGGGCTCAGTTTTAGGTACCGTATTTTTCCTCGTTTTGATTAACAATTGTGTCAGGGATCTAGAATGTGAAGTCACCTTGTTCGCCGATGATATCAAATTATGGAAAGTTATCCCAAGTACGGCAGACGAAAACCATCTACAAGCCATTTTGAACAGATTAGAGGACCGGTCAAAGCTTTAGCTAATGCCTTTCAATGTTAGTAAATGTAACGTTTTTCAAATCGGCATTTGTAGAGCATCGTACATGGAAGTCAATTCTTTAAACGGCACTCCGCCACAACAATTTAAGAGTCATAAGGACTTGGGTGTGTGGATAACTTCTTCACTCAAACCAATGCTGAACAGTATGAAGGCGGCGAAGTCGGTCAGATGTATGTTACAGCTTGGGGTTTGAAAAAGACAGCTTTTCCAAAAACTTTGGAAGGTTCCTTTGGCTGCACCTGGAGTTCGCTATACAGGCATTAATACCATGGACTGTCAAATAGTGTACTGTATTAGAGAAGGTCCAAGGGCTAGCGACACAGATTGTCAAAGGTCAAGGAACATTACCCAATGAAAGCAGACTGTCCATTCTCGACCTATTACCCCTTTCTTACAGACAAATCCGAGCGGACCTCATATTAACCTTCTGTATAATGAATAACCTGCATTGTTGTTTTGTTCCTGGTGATTTTTTTTGTCCAGGCTGACACGCCAACTTTGCCCGCGCCAAGCAACGATCGATCGAAGAAATGTTTTCTTTACCAACATAGTAGTTTCAGCGTGGAGCATTCTTACAGAAGAGGCAGTCATCTTCACTTGTGTCAATGCATTTAAGAGTAGACTGGTCATGTATCTTGCGCAAACGCAATGAAGGTAACAACTAATTCATCAGATTACAATTAATAACTGTACAAATGATCACATTGCTTATCACATACACTCTATCAAATTATACTTATCGCGATTTGCAAGTAGCCATACATTTTATGTCATGTGTTTGTGAAGATCGTTTTCCCGGAGCATTTAACTGTTGTACATTTTAAATTTTTCTTTGTATCAACTTATTCTCTATCATCCTGTTACCAACAGGGAAGTCAAAGGCATTCAACTATCTTTCCCTCAACAAACTGATGCTGATACAATAATTATCAATTTAGTTTAAAAGATTTTGTTGATGTAGTTCACCAAGTTGTGAAAAATTCGTGGCATTTGGCTGCATTCGAACCCGCATAGGAGAGTTGCCTTTAAGCCAAATCAATTATGCACTTATGCGTTTAACAACGTGAGATTAATCACACTTAGATCGATATTACCAGCCCAACTTTGCCACTCACATCGAATTCACCAATCCGGGACACACAATTGACTGCCAAAGCAGGATTTTCCAAGCAATCATCTAGCATCTACCATAATGACTAGTAGGCTAACGAAATAATCAAGTTTGGTTGGCAGTTGTAGTTAATTTAGTAGACCCAAATGCAAAAACTCTGGCGGCATTCGGCTGCATTCAAAACCGCATAGGAGAGTGGCCTTTTAGCTAAACCAACGCTTTACTCACTTGATATAAGAATGTCACACTTCATACCTTGAGTTAAATCTTACTTGGTTTAAAATTACCAGACAAACTCTGCCGCTCCCATGGAATCCACCAATGCGGGACACCAAATATACTGCCAAAGCAGGATTTCCTAAACAGTCATCTAGAATCCAGCAGAATTACGATAAGGCTAACTTAATTATCATGTTGGTTGGGCTGATGTAGTTAATGTACGTGACCCAGTTGTACAAAATCACGTGGCATGCAGCTGCATCTGAACCCGCATAGGAGAGTGGCCTATTAGCCAAACCAAAGCTTTACCCACTTGATATAAGAATGTCGCACTTCATACCTTAAGTTTAATCACACTAGGACCGATATTAGCCACCCAGCTTTAACGCTCACAAGGAATCCACAAATGCGAGACAGCAAGTTGATTGCCCAAGTAGGATTTCCTAAGCAATCAGAATGTCTACTAAGCAAAGGTAATTATTAAGTTGGTTTGGCAGATTTAGTTAATTTAGTTGAACTAATTGTGAAAAAAACGCGTGGCATTCGGCGGGATTTGAACCCGCAAAAGCGAGTTGCATTTTAGCCAAGCCAACTCTTTATCCACTTGAGCTACGAATTTGGCGCTTCACACGGTGAGTTTGATCACACTTGGTTCGATTTTACCTTTCAAATGATGACGTTCATATGGAATTCACCAATGCGGGACAGCAAGTTGACTGTCAAAGCAGGATTTTCTAAGCAATCATTTAGAATTCACAATAATGACTTAAAATCTAAAGTAATAATCAAGTTTCTTTAGCAGCTTTATTTGATTTATGTTGACCCAATTTTGAAAAAAAATACTTTCGGTGGGATTTAAACCTACAGAGGAGAGTGGCATCTTAGTCAAGGCAACTATTTATTTACTTGAGCAAAAAATGTTACGCTTCACACCATGCCTAAAGTCACAATTGAATCGATATAAACCTCTCAACTGTAACGCTCACAAGGAATCCACCAATGCGGGACATCAAATTGACAGCCCAAGCAGGATAACGTTAACAATCATTTAGAATTCACCAGAATATCGCACTTCACACCGTGTGTTTAATCACACTTGGATCGATATTACCAGCCCAACTTTACCACCCACATGGTATTCACAAGCGCGGGGCAGAAAGTTGATTGCCCAAGCAGAATTTCCTAAGCAATCATCTAGAATCCAGCAGAATAACTACAAGGCTAACGTAATTATTATGTTGTTTTGGCAGATTATGTTTTTTTTGTTGACCCAATTGTCGAAAAGCTCTGGGCTTTTCGCTTGATTTGTACCCGCATAGGAAGGTGGCATTTTAGCCAAGCTAACTATTTACTGACTTGAGCTACGAATTTAATGCTTCACCATGCTGTTGTAAGTGACATTGTGAAATAAATATTATAAAGTCTGGGTCATAAGAAAAGGAAATAAAAAGTTACAGTTGATAACATTAGAAAAATAACTGCATGCTGATTTAAATGATCTTAAGTTTTTTTTTAAGAAAATAAGTGCGTCATAATAAGCACGCGCAAATTCGTCAGGTAAATTAAGAATGCAAAATAATAAAGACCCACATCACTTGTCGGAACAGTACTAAAAATATCAATGAATAGAAAGTTGGCATTTCTAGAGGTATAATTCGAAGGAAGAAGTAATTTGAAAAAAACGTCGGTTAAAGGTGAAATTTTAACTCTGTCTCACCAGGTCATCATCAGAAGGATGTAAATCGTAAAAAAATGTTTCTTTCGATTTCCATCCTTCTGATGATAATATGGTGAGCCAGTGTTGAAAATTTACCTTCTTAACAAAATTTTCCCAAAAAGCCTATTCTACCGAACCAAACAAAAGCTAGCTTAACTACACCAAAAAAAACTCGTTTACTAAGTAATTTAATTCGAAAAACAACGGGATGTGGCTACTGAATCAAAGGCCATACTCAAAACTAACGTAGCATTTGTCAATCCAACTTAAATTAAATTCAAAGAATTCAACAGCAAAAACATCAGGTTAGTTTAAAGCAATTTAAGAGGTAAATAAGATCTCTACCGGCTACTTTTGCAAAACCTTTGAACCTGATATTATCATGCATAACATTGGTAGCTTAGTGTGCAAAACAATGCTTTATGCAATCAAAGCTGAAGGCAAATATTATACCAAAATACGTCGGATGACTTTCGAAATCCCCGTATCTTTCGTTCATAACAGAATGAAATGCAGTCACATCCATAGTTTAAACTTTAATGTAATTGTATAATTGTTGTCTTTTTTAAGTCCACTCATAGTAGTTTTTGCAGAATGGGACCCATGATATGTGGAAATATCAATACTATGCTAACTACAATGAATTCCATTGCAGGCGTTATCTAATGAAAGGCTCAGATCACACTTTTGATCCAATGGAGTGCATAATCCGTTGCACCAAATATGCCAACACCTTCATAACACCGCGGACTACCGCGGGCAAGTACTCCGTACAACGTCCAGGTGCCGTCTTCTGTCCGACAGTGCAGTCCACCTCCACTATCGCCTTTACAATGCGTCTGAAATTGCAAATAAAACGTTCTTAAATTTGTACATTTTTTAAAGTATATTCCGTACAGTATGTCGAGTGCTGCATGCAAAATTCCGTAACTTGCGAATGACCAAAACTTATCGATGCCTTAAGTATAAACAATGTTTAATTCGCTACCGAATAAGAACACGAATGAATAGTTTTTTTCGCCTGCTTTCTAAAAATTATATTTGATTTATAAGGACAGTTAAACTCAATAATATTTAGGCATAATAAATGTGCCACTGTGCTTGCAGAATCCATTTTTTGTAGGGAAAAAGGGAAAAAGATCGTTCAGAAGCCGGCATCCTGGCCTGACTAAAAGGACTTGCTATAAGGCTGCTCACTAATCTCTTACCCTATTTCATGTTAGTTTGCGTGTGGATTTTCAGACGTATTACAATGTGCGGAGTTTTGCCTACAGCACCAATCACCATACTGTGGAATCTAGCATGATTTTTACCGCAAGACTCTGTTGAACACATATTTCATTCTCAGAAGGAGCTGGGTTGAATACTGCCTCGCAAACCGCCCGTCTTGCGATTGCCACTGGTTTCTCCATCAGCACTTCCGGCTGTTTGGACAATTCTTCGGCTGAAAGCGCAATCAGTCCCCAGCCAGCAATATAGCACACTTTTCCCTCATTAAGTTTGAATCCGGATTTCGGCAGGCAGGCGAATCCAACAGTTTGAGCTAGAAAAGTAAAGCCAGTTGGCAGATGAATGTTGTTGCAAAAATGAAGTGTTCCTATCTGATACCATAAAGCCTTAACTTTGAAGATTTTGATAAGGTTTGTAAGCTGCAATATAACTTTATTTTCTCAAATAAGGCAATCAAAGTATTTGGGTTCTGACATCCAAGAAACTTTAAAATCAAAAGTTAAACGATCTCGTAGGCTTTTCAATTGTATCCGCTGTTTGCGTGGCAATCGGAAACCGTCCTGACCTGGGGTGCTATGCATACAAGCGCTTACCGTGCAGTCCACCTTCCGTGTGGTCAGCACATTATACAGGGTTGCCCAAAAATGTATAACCCTTTTAGCCTTATTGTTAGATTGGCTTTAATCTTACTTTCATAATTCATAAATTTACGGATATTCACAGGTAACATTTGATTGCTTTTTCACTGAATGTCCTCAAACTTACGTCCATTTTGAGCAGGACATTGTGTGTTAAGCGAAGCAATGGAATCGTACATAATATGCAACAATGTTGTTGTTCTGGTGTGCGTTTAGGTTAATAGGCTTTTTTTATGTAACCATTCTTACAATAGTCAAATTGCAGTAAATAAGAAATAAAATAAAAAATGTTAATACTTTTTACATTTTTTAAATAAAACAAGTATGATGAGCACCAGGTTTACAATGATTTAAAATGTGCTTACATTTTTATAGGACACCCTGTAAGTCATATCAGCTCATTGTTTAAGGCCTAGCCTTTCATTAAATACCGCTTCAAAATATTATTTCCATTTGACAATCATGGTCCTGGAGGTCTCTTTTAATGATTTTTCTATGTTTTCGCCAGCTAATCAGCGTATTCTGCAGTCCGCTAGATCGCATCTCCGACATTTTGGTGCCATTCAAGCAACATTTTGGCACAGGCAAAATATTGAGATATTTGAATTGATAAATACAGTCAAAATCAATTAAGAAAGCCTACTTCTCAAGTAGCCAGTTTGTATAATAGATATTTTTTGCTTATAGTCTAAACGCAGGTTTTTAACGATTATATAATAAAGGGTGTCTTACATGACAAGTTATGTCCAACATCCTCAAATGTGCTCATCAATATCGCCAACCCATCTTATTGCATCATAGCATGCTAACTTCATATTAACAACGCAAATATTTTTGCCTTTATGTTTTTGAAATGAGGGGTTTTCTGAATTCACTCTGTGATTTGTCTTAAAATCATCTTTTCCACTGCACCATTTATGCCAAATATCACTGAACTACGTGTTACATGACTGCTTTTTGTAAATCGATGTTACTTAATTTGTGCAAGATGTTACTAATTTTTTTTGTTCATATAGCTGATCACACCCAGCTGCGATAAGCAATTTCGGGGCCAATGAGCCAAAATATATAATAATAAGTAGTGCGTGATGCGCGCTGAAAAAATAATAAAGTTTTATTCATTCAAAAAATGGTGCATTTATATAACTCAGGAAATGTGTTTAGTTTGCTCGTCGATGACATAGGCAAGCAGTTCAGAAGAATAAGATACGACCAATGGGAGAAGAGTGCCATTTTCAAGTCGTTAAAAATTGCATCGTGAATCCTTAATCATAGTCTGCGTACATAGAAGTGAAACACGCATAAATTAAACGGTGTTTAAAGTTAATATCGTCCATATGTGTGCGTTATTTTACATTTGATCTTTTCAGTCCTTGCGGTAATGTCTGGACACCTCGCTTCGACTCACTAATTGTCGCGATTTCCATATTCGTGTCAGAAACGGGCTTAGAAATTGCCTGACAATTATTCTCGCAGTCATCCGAGTGGTTGTTGATGGGCCTGGTCCTTCCTACGCGCCTGATTCTCTAGCTCAGGCAATGTCTTAGTCCGTAGTATGGGAACGCCAAATCGTTGCGTTTGTTGATGGACTAAGAGATGAGGGCCATGACTTGGGCAGCTGGTGGCTCACGTGGCATTTGGCGTTTTTGTCTACTGCGTACTGAGAAATTGCCTGAACAAGATAATCAGTCACGTGGGAAGTGCCAAG
Organism: Ligula intestinalis; assembly: GCA_036362985.1. NCBI lineage: Eukaryota > Metazoa > Platyhelminthes > Cestoda > Diphyllobothriidea > Diphyllobothriidae > Ligula > Ligula intestinalis. The sequence continues at coordinate 41,111 of JAYGXS010000132.1, forward strand.
CTCAGCAACAACTTAAGCGACAGCTTACATAATTGTTGTGCAATTACCAACCCCGACGGACAATAAAATCGCGGCCATTAGTGAATCGAACGCGAAGTGTCAAGTCATCAGCGCACCAATTAAAACCCAGGTGGTAGCTACAAGAATTAACAATTATATTACGCACGCGGATGACCTATACGCATGAGGAATATTGTGCAATCAGTGCATGTTTTACCCCTAACTGCGCATGACTCTGACTAACCTACCACTACCGATGAGTAAATATTCCCAACCAAATTCCGAAACGTCAAGAAAACAACACTTTTGTTCTGGTCGTCATATTTTATTCTTCTTTTTTTTAAACTGTTTACTGGAACTCGTACGGACACTTATGCTGACAAAGCAAGCAGTTTTCTAAGTTCGCTTACAATTTAAACTTTTAAGTGATATCGCATGCGAAAGTGGCGTTCACAGCAAGAAACCTTGCAAAAAATGGCATATGCTGATTTATTAATGCAAATAAACAACGAACCGGCCTACATTGTTTAACTTTACGCGTCAACTTCAACAGCACAAAGTCGGAGTCTTCTTTTGGTCCAAACAATTGGTAAGATGGATGCATAATCACGTGTTTGACCAGAACGTTGTAGGCCAGCGGGTGGTCACTCTTAAAGTTATGAGATCCTACCTTAACGGCCAGCGTTTCGTTTGTAAATTTTTCAAACGCAAATGACCGTCCACGTGGAATGTATTTGCAAGCCAAAATCGAACTGATGCAGTGTGCGGCGGTCAAAACCCATGTTGGCGAAATCAAGGTTCCTCCGCAAAATGGAATTGCACCATATCCTGAGTAGTACAATCCTACCTATTTAAAGGAAAAAAAGAGCATATTCAGTCGGTTATTTCTGTATTCATCAACTTTGTTTTTAAATATATTTATTGGATGAGTTCATGTTTTGTTTTTTTCTGGAAAAATTAATGCAGAACATGTGTTAGCTGTGTTACTTAGAAGCCCAGCCTAACCAATTTCTGGCTGGCTGTCATGACAAGTCACTTCTGTGGCCGACAGTCAAAAGTGGTCCACGTTTTAATGTGAATGGCCTCAAATTCGTGTGTTTCCCTGTGCCAGTCTCCACTCGATGACCTTTAACCACCGGACGAATATTCACTGTCATACGCAGGTAAACACGCAAGTGGACACACGCGCATCACAAACAAATCGCATTCTCTCCAGAGACACTTGAACGCGCAATCCTGTGGCTACGTAGCAGAGGACCTCTACACGCGACAACCCGGAGCGACTGCAACACACAAATTATGCAACACTTGGACTGGCTTCACAATCCCTTCTAAATGACTGTCACATTTCACAAAGGGTATTGCATATGGACTGACGGAAACTTTCAGACATTGTCGGGTATGAGAGGAGGCAGTCTCGCCCCGCGGCCACTACCACCCGAGACAGCAACTCATGCGGGTGGCTTCCAACTTTTACGCTGTTTTTTTTAGCTTTAACCTTCAAAAATGACGTAATACGTCGGTGATATGACAGCTGTCACCGTAACATCACTTGGCGATGCAGGCACGGTACATTTTGTTCACTGTAACAACAGTGTATGCCTTTTCAGTGTTTGTGTTACCAGCATATGAATGAATTTAAAGAAAAGAAAAACGCGTTGTGATAGCTATTCCTGACATATTAACCGTCATCAGCTAGCAATACCCAACTAAGATGTGGACGCCGAAATCGCTGCCACACTAAAGTTTAAAACCCGCGTTTCTGAAGCAAACGCCCTACGTATTGAACCACGAATTCCCCGCTTACTGGTTTTTGGTCGTGAGTATAAATAAATAGGTACTCGAACATCGATATTTTTTAAGACGTGCCATCCCATTTGATACGACTTTGTGTGTTTTGCCATTTCCTAAGCGAACGTTACAAGGCGAATCGCCATGTAACTTTCTAAGATTTAGTAAAGCTCATCAACCATGATGGAAAGCTCCTAAAACAAATCGGTGTGTGATTACGTAGTTGAACAGTAGTCACCAAAAATCATGCAACGTGTGAAAAAATTCCAAATATCGATAGTCAACATTGAGTAAGTTTGTGATACTGATTATCGTGTGCTATATTCTGAATTTATATCAGTCATGATAGTATGCAGGGTGTTTTACACTTTTTCGTTATGACCACTAGCAAAACCCTTTGATTGTAAAAAACGGCTACATAAACTGTTTTCCTTTTTTCATTGATTTTTACTGCGTGAAAAAATATGTATTGTAGGTGTTTGATGTCAAATTATACCGACTTTAAATGTTATACTTAAAGAAAAACATTCTTTGGTTTAAAAAAAGTTTCCAATTGCCGAATAATTGTCTAGCCTACTGATTGTAACCATGGAATTGCAGGTTTAAAAATTGCGCTTTGTGTTAATCCTGGTTAACGAAAAGTAAGTGTTTGCCTGCAGTTTTACGAATATTGTCACACAGTTGTCACAAAATATTACAAAAGATGTGAAACATGATTTATGCATTAAGGCTGCATTAAACAATTAACCGATAAATTTCTCTATGAATAAACACCTCAAAATTGTAAAACATAATCATGATAAGCAAATTATTAAAGCTAAAAGATACTACTTAATCACGTTTAAAAGTTAGAAAAATCGTTATTTGCTCTCAACCAAGTACAAGACAGAATTTTTGTGCATTTGTTCGCAAAATATATTTGAATTTATAATGGCAGTTACAATAAGTGATAAAAATGCATACAACTCAAGTAGCTAGTTTAAAAATATGATTCGCTTTGCAAATGGTCTAAAGGCAGCTCGTTAGAAAGAGCTTATTCTATCATGATTGAATCGACATCAGAATATGCCACACGATAATCATTATCACAGCGTGAGTCAAATGCTGATAAGCGAAAGAGTCTAAACATTCCGCGTATGTCGGCTATTTGCGTGACTTTCGGTGACAACTCTATATTAAGAAATACTTCCTAATGGTAGCATGCTATACGCAATACAGAGTAAACTTCGATATTTCGTAATATTGTTTAGATAATTATAAATTGTGCTACAACTGGCCAGTCACATCGGGATATAAAAAGAACGACTATCTTCAGGTAAAATATCATGTCCCATTAACGGCACATCAGTTTCAACTTAATTTAGAATATGTGAACTGGTGGGGTACGCTAGGTTACAATTTCTGCTCAACTTAGATTCAATTGTTCTACTAAATTAAATAAACACTTCACTACTGAAAATCAAGGATAATTTTAAAGGAATTGGGTTTGGGTCTACTTACATGCCAAGGCCAACTATTGGGTTGGGCTTCGGTCTTTGATCCGTCATGGGGTAGCGGCGGCGATATTAGTGGCAACCGTTTTCCGCATTTCTCAGCTGGAGGGCAAATAAAATGGGCAAATGAACATTGACAAATATCAACTGATTCTTTCCAAAAGTTTATAGAGGACACTTTAATTTAAGTAACGCTTACAGAAAGATCTAGAAATAAATGGTATAACGGTAATGTATCCCATACCTGGTATGGCGAGCCAAAAAGCGGATGTTACAAGCATAGCCACTGTAAGCCACATTTCAGATTGATCGTTGAAAATCAAATCCTGGAAGTGTGCGTTGCTCTAGCAAGTTGCTCTTGTGCATCAACGGACTAGCAGACCGTTATAAGCAAGACAATGTTGTAGCAAGTGGACCAATACAAAAAAAGTGACGCACACAATTGCTGGTGATTGAAATAGTATAACCCACCAAGGGCTTGCTATAATGAGAATTTCGCAAACGAATCCGTGAAAACATATCTGTTTACGTAAAGCCGTCAAAACAATATCTACGTGGCACTGCATAGCGTTGGCTACCGTCACAAGCGTCCCAATGGAGATCGCAGCAATTATGAACAAGCAGGGTACTTACTAAAAGGCCCAAACACGTGTTTCACCGGTATTCTGCCACTGCTTTACACAGCTGCAAGAGGTCTGCCTAATCAGTGGGTTCCTGCTTTCCTTATATGCTTTCTGGTTGATATACCGGTTTAGAAATTTCAGTTTTTCTTTCCAGAGGAATAAACTTCTGATCGTGGAATACATCAGTATATATATATACATAAGGTTTTCATGCACAGCTAGATATTGTTAGTGTATATTTCTTTTAAAACCGTCAACCCAAAGGTAATATACACCTGCTGCCACAGGACAGTTTTAAGAAGTAATTATTGACGTTGCCATTTACCAAAAAGACAGGCGAGGTACTTCATGAAACGCCCCGACAAGTGTTTTGCCAGTATTTTGCCTCTGCTTGGCATGGCTGCTAGGGGTCCAGCTGATCAGTGGGTACCCAACTTTCACTATCGGCTTTCTGGTTGACATACCACTTATCATACTAACGGGCTAGGTACTTGATAAAACGCTCAGACAGGCGTTTCACCAGTATTCTGGCGCTGCTTGACACGGCTGATCGTTGTCCGGCTCATCAGTGCGTCCCCTGCTTTCCCTATCTGCTTTCTGTTTGATATACCAATTGAGAAATTTATGGTCTTTAATCTCCAGAGACATTAATTTCCAATCGCAGTATATATCAGTATATATAAGGTCTATAGTCGAAGACCGAAATTTTTAGTGGGAATTTGTGTTGAAATCTGTCAACCCCAATGAAATATACACTTGCTGCAACAAAAAAAGACTTAATAGTACAAATGACAGTCTCACTTATCATATTGACAGACCAGGTAGTTGATTAAACGCCCAGACACGTGTTTCGCCGGTATTCTGCCGCTGGTTGACACTGCTGCTTGGGGTCCGGCACATCAGTGGTTCCCCCGCTTTCCATATCTGCTTACTGGTTGATATAAAGGTGTAAAAATGTTCCATTTTTGAATCTCCAGAAAAATTATTTTCTGATCGCGGTATATATCAGTATTTATAAACTCTGTATGCGAAGACCGAATTTAAACGTGTTTATTTGTGGTGAAACAAGTCAAACCTGATGACATATACACCTGCTGCCACTTAAGAGCCTAAAGTAGTATAAAATAACGCTGGCACTTACAAAACTATCAGGCGAGAAACCTGATAAAACGCCCAGACACGTGTTTTGCCAGTATTCTGCCGTTGCTTTGCACGGCTGCTAGGGGTCCGGCTGTTCAATGGGTTTATATACCGGTTTAGAATAATCAGGTGTTTAATCTCCACGGAAATTAATATCTGAACACGGTATTTATCAGTATACAGAAAGTCTGAAGGCATAGACCAAAATCGTAAGTGCATGTACTGGTTTGAAAAGTTCGGGCTTTTAATCTCCAGATAAATTAATTTATATTTGCGGTATGCCTAAGGTCTATAGCCTATGACAAAATTATAAATGTATTTTAGTGTTGAAACACGTCAAACCAAATTAAATATACACCTGCTGCCACAAAACAGCCTAAATTAGTATAAAATAACGTTGACACTTACCAAACTTACAGGCTAGGAACGTAATAAAACGCCTAGACACAATTAGAAATTAATTTCTCTGGAGATTAAAAACAGGTCAATAAACCAGGAAGCAGATATGGAAAGCGGGTTACCCACTGATCAGCTGGCACAAAGTTGTCGTGCAAAGCAGTGGCAGAATAGCTGCAAAACACGTGTCTGGGCGTTCTATCAAATTCCTAGACTGTAAGTATGGTAAGAGTCAACGTTATTGTATGCTACTTTAGACTGTTTTGTGGCAGCAGGTGTATATTTCATTTGGGTTGACGTGTTTTAACACAAACAGACGCCTACAATTTCGGTCTAGACCTATAGACCTTATATATACTGATATATACCGCGAACAGAAATTAATTTCCCTTGAGATTGAAAACCGGAAAGTTCTAAACCGGTATATCAACCAGAAAGTAGAAAAGAAAAGTGTGATATCCACTGATGAGCAGGACTCATACCAGCTGTGTCAAGCAGCGGCAGAATAGAGGCGAAACACGTTTCTAGGGGTTTCATGAAGTTCCCAACTTGTTCGTATCGTAAGCGAGAACGTCAATTTGTACTACTTAAGACTTTCCCGATGCAGAAGGTTTATATTTCATTGGAGTTGATGGGTTTCAACACAAATATGCACTTAAAATGTCGGTCTTTACCTTTAGACTTTATATACATTGATATACACCGCGATAAGAAATTAATTTTTCAGGAGATTTAAAATATGATCTTTTTTTAAAACGGAACGACAAACAGAAAGTAGAAAGCGTAAGCGGGGGACACACTGATGAGCCGGACGCATAGCAGCTGTGTCAAGAAGTGACAGATTACCGGCGAAACACGTTTCTGGGCCTTTTGTCAAGTACCTAGCCTTTAGGTATGGTAAGTGACAACGTAAATTTTACTACAAAAAGACTATGCTGTGGTAGAAGGTGTATATTAAATTGGGGTTTAAGGGTTTCGAGACAAATATAAACTAACTATTTTGGTCTTCGCGTAAAAACCTTATATTATCTGATGAAGACAGCTATCATAAAAAAATTTATCTGAAGATTAAAAACCTGAATTTTCTTAATCTGTATATCAGGCACAAAACAGAAAGGGAAAATAGGGGAACCACTGATGAGCGAAACCCCTAGCAGCTCTGTCAAACGGCAGCCTTATACCAGCAAAACACGTGTCTGGGCTTTTTAGCACGAACCTAGCCTGTTAGCATGGTAAGCGACTACGTCAATTTCTATAACTTCAGTCTGTCCGGTGGCAGTAGGTGTATATTTCTTTAGGTTTGACGTGTTTTAACGCAAATGTTCACTTACCATTTCGGTCTACACCTATACACGCTTTATATGCTAATATATGCCAGGATCAGAAATTTTTTTATCTGGAGATTTAAAATCTTAATTTTCTTAAGCGATATATCAACCAGTAAGTTGATAGGGAAAACGGGGCACCCACTGATGTGCTGGACCCCTAGCAGCTGTGTGAAGTAGCGGCAGAATACCGGCGAAACCTGTGTCTGGACCATTTAGCATGTACATAACCTGTTAGTAATGGTAAGTGACAACGTCAATTTACATTACAAAAGACTCTGCTGTGGCAGCAGATGCATATTTTAGTGTGGTTGATGGGTTTTAAAGCAAGTATAAACCACCAATTTCGCTCTTCGCCAATAGAGCCTATATTTACTGATATATACCGGGATCAGAAAAGAAATCATCTGGAGATTAAAAATCTGAACTTTCTTAACATGTCTTTCAGGCAGAATGCAGATAGGGAAAGTGGGAACCCGCTGATGAGCCTGGCCCCTAGCAGCTGTGCCAAGCGGCGCAGATTACCAGCAAAACCCGTGTATGGACCTTTGGTCAAGTACGTAGCCTGTTAGTATGCTAAGCGACAAAGACCATTTTTACTATAAAAGACTTTGCTGTGGCAGCAGGTGTTTACCTTATTGGGGTTTACGGGTTTCAAAACAAATATAAACTTGAAATGTTAGTCTCACTGGTTTTCTGCCCTGCTTGACACAGCTGCTAGGCGTACAGGTCTTTAGTGGGCCCCCCGCTTACGCTTTCTGCTTCGTGTTTGATACACCGGTTAAGAAGGTTCAGGTTTAAAATCTCCAGAGAAATTATTTTTTTGATCGCGGTATATATCAGAATATATAAGGTCTATAGGCATAGACCAAAATTGTTACTATACATTTGTGTTGAAAACCGTCAACATCAAGGAAATATGCACCTTCTGCCACACGACAGTATTAAGTTGTGTAGATTGACGTTGTCCTTTACCAAACTAGCAGGCTACGTACTTGCTTAACGGCCCAGGCACATGTTTAGCCGGTATCCTGCCGCTGTTTGAGACAGCTGCTAGGGGTCCAGCTCATCAGTGGTTCCCCGCTTACCCTTTCTTCTTTCTGTATGATATACCGGTTAAGAAAGTTCAACTTTAAAATCTCTAGAGTAATAAATTTTTACTCGCGGTACATATCAGTGTATATAAAGTCTATAGGCGAAGACTGAAATTGTAAGTGTACATTTGTGTTGAAAAACACCAAACCCCAATAAAATATACACCTGCGGAAACAGTGCAGTCTTTAGAAGTATAAAATGACGTTTTCAATTACCACTCTAACAGTCTAGGTACTTGCAACAAGGCCCAGCTCCATGTTTCGCAGTTATTCTGCCGCTGTTTGAAACAATTGCTAAGAGTCTGGCTCATCAGTGGGTACCCCGCTTTCCCCATCTGCTTTCGGCCTGAAATACCGGTTAAGAAAAATCACGTTTTTAATTTCCGGAGAAATTAATGTCTGATTGCCGTATTTATCGGTATTTATATATAGGGTCTATAAGAGTAGACATAAATTGCAAGTGTAAATTTGCGTT
>JAYGXS010000133.1:0-49380 GCA_036362985.1 Ligula intestinalis
CTGCGTGCGAACGCTCTATCGTCGTGCAGAAACTCACTGCAGCGAACCAGCCGACAAGAAGGCCGAGGTCCAGTATCTCAAAAAACTCTTCACAATGAATGGCTATCCTGGCGCCTTCGTCGAAAAATGCAGGCGACGAGCCAAAAGAAGAAAACCAACAGGACAACCAGAACCAACACGCTGGCGAGCAATACCGTATATTGCTGGTGTTTCTGAAGAATTCGCTCGACTGCTGAGCGAATGTGGGATTGGCGTTGCTCACAGACCGGAAGCAACAATCCGCAGGCAACTTATGCGGCCGAAGTACCCAGTTCCCGTTAATGAAAAGTCCGGTGTCATTTACCGTATTGACTGCCTTTGTGGTCAAGCCAATTATGTTGGTGAAACCGGCAAACGGGTCCTCACGAGGATGCACCAGCATGACCTCGCCGTGCAACGGAACGACAAAAATTCCCTGGTAGCCACCCACGCATCCAAGCCAGGGCACAGCTTCGACTTCGAAAACGTGCGAATACTGGGTCGGTCAGACGACCGAACTTCACGCCTGCTGCAGGAAGCCTGGCATTCACGCGCGGGCTCAATTAACAGGCATGTCGAGCTTCCTGAGGCCTACCTCGCGTTGCGCGAGCAGATCGAGGGCAGAGGTCAAGGGCAGAGGTCAATCTCAGCGGAACTGACTTAATTACACTGTGAGTTGTACGTTTTTTCATTCCTTGACAATGAGCTCGCGGGAGAGTTCGAAACGTCGGACAAATACACTCCTGGTCCCAGAGAACGACTTAACTTCTTCTACCGATTTTATTTGTTTTCGGTCACTAGTGCACAGAGACTCAATAGAGGCGAGCAGTATTCAAGACTAGGTCTCACGTACATATTATAAAGGCTATTTCTAACCTTGATAGTCTTAAAATTTCTAAGGATAAATCAGGTGGTTCGGCGTGCTTTCGAGACTATCAGGGCACAGTGCTCTGACAAATTGAGACTATTAGAGTAAGATATGCCCAAATCCTTGATAACTCCTGGGACATTTCGTTCGTGGCCGTCAATGCTTAATTCCGGTTGCTGATCGTCGCCAACAGCCATAACGGAACATTCGTGCCATGAAAGGGTGAGGCACTATTTGCAACACCACTGGGCAAAGGCGTGAATATATCTTTTTATCAGCTCGAGCACGATGTTGCGATCTGCTGGTTTATATCGATAAGCAACTTTTAAATAGTCAGCGTACATGAGGGCTCTGCCATACTGAAAACAATCTGAAACGTCGTTGACAAACAGACAAAATACGAGCGGGCCCAGTACACTAGTTACTATAACTCCACTCCTCACATGCATCGGGTTGGAGTAAATGAAATGAACTGGGAGCTGTATAGGTTGGCGCCTTATTCACACACTTCTATTATTTTGATGTAAAATGTTGATGACGATATAAATGTGAGTGTTCCCAATTCCGAGGTTGCCAGTCAAGAAAAAAGGGAATTGCAAAACATCTGGTGTGGATGAAGATGATGCAATAAGCAAATATATCACTGAAACCAAAACCACAACAATAAATTACAGGTTATTGTTATCTCTACACAAATTGCGACTTTTTTTGTACAAATGGACAAACACTGACCTTTCCGTAGGCTAACGTTTAAGCATATCTGATGCTCGCCTTCATTAAGCATTGACAGACAGTCCAAATTGTATTTTTACATATATGTCATCCCGAACATCCAATTTACGCTGACGGAAAAAGAGAACAAACCGCTGGCCTTTATTAATGTCCTTGTCTGTCGCAAAGTTTGAAGTAATATGAAGACTAAAATATTCAAGAATATGACAAACACGATGAAAGTACTGAATAACAACAGCAACCACCCAATCAGCCACAAACGCAGTTGCGACAAATCACTGTTTCGGCGTGTTGAGAAGCACTGCAGCGAAGAAGAAAACGACGAAGTTGGTGAAGTAGACGAACTTCGTCGGGTGTTCAGAGAACATGGCTATCCGCGCCAATTCGTCAAACAAAGCTTCCGCAAACGAGATAGCCAACAGAAGTGCACAAACTCCAAGATTTGGCGTTCTATCCCGTACGTCAAAAACGTATCGGAAGCCGTTGACAACCTTCTCGCACCACTTGGAGTTGGATTCGCACACAGGCCGGAGGCAACCATAAGGCTTCAGATAATGAAGACGAAAGACAGCAGTGCGGCAAAATGGTGCCAATTCTCAAATTGTGGCTCATTTGACGAGAACTGGCCACACGTTTACATTTGATGAACCCAAAAGACCCACTGCCACGGCAAAAAAACGTCCGCGGTCGTCTAAAGGATTTTGTGCAGTTGCTGTTAAAGTAGACTGACAGACTTCTTAGGCCACGGATTGCCGAACACGTGGCAGCAGTGCGGTGAAATTGTGCCAATTCTCCAATGTCCGCTCATTGGACGAGACCTGGCCACACCGTCATATTTACTGAGGCCGAAAGTCTCGCAGGAGTTGACAATTGGTTGAGCCCAGAACTACTACAGACATGGTTCACGGCCCCAATCCATAAACAAGGTCAATGATTTGCCCAATCCATATTAATTCCTGAGATTCAATTTGGCCAAAGAAAATCGCCACTTGAGGGACCGGCAGGCCACCGCCTCGTCGAACGCGACAGCGGCGAGCCATATGGCCGAGCACTCATCACGCGCGAGCTCACCGCGCATAATGAACGTTTTACAGCTCAGAGCCCACATGCCGTCCAACAAGCAATCAACGCACAATAAGGTTTTAAACGTTAATTATCGCTGTATGTTTACAGTAATGACTGTGTTCTATAAATACTGCAAATGAATGTGCATGCTTAAGCTGTTTCTGCTGCTCATGTTTTTGATGACGAATCCGAGACAGATATCGTAACGTCAGGTGAATAAACAAACTGTCTGAGCGATCGAGTATTCTTCTTTTCAATTGCTTCCTGGGACACGGTTGTTCGCTTGTATTGATTGTTAAATTGTTATACAAACACAAAACTTATGTTTAAAGTTTAGAAGTTAAGTTCAATTAATAAAATCATCACTTCATTCCATTAACTTTTGAGAAGCAAATATGTTAAGAATGGCATACGCTTTATTTTTTTAATTCGATTCACTTGATTTTACATAGACTGCCATCATTTCTTCTCATTTATTTATTCACAGCTGGTCAAAAGGTAAAATATTTAGGTTTTTCTTTTATCAGCAGTCACAATATCGGAGAAACCGTACGGAAAGATAATGTTCTACCAAGTTTTAGCGACATACGTAAGAACGCATAAAACGGTGGTAGTACTTGCACTTATGACTACAGCCTTGATTCGGATTCATTAGTTTTTACCCCCAGTCTCCCTTATTATTTTTTTAAGCTTGATAAACTGGTTTACCTTTATGTTTTTGGCACAGAGATTACAATGATGTTCCATCTGCAATGACCTTACGTTTACGCAATCCCATATCAGACGTCAGCCGTGGCTATCTGCAATCGGCGAAACAAAAAATAATTGTAAGTTATTCCCCAGCGCCCGAATAAATGCACCATACAGAAAGGAATTAACCTACAAGAATAAAGCATAATTCAGCACAATTGATAATCAAGTTTCTTAAAATCTGAACTGTAGACCGCGCAGCTCCATGACTGGTTGAATATCATCGTGATTGTTCTAATTAAGAGTTAGCCGCAATGACGTTTTTATGCTTACCTAATGCGGACTATATTTTTTTTGCAGCGATGGCGTAAAATCTATTGCTTGCATCACCACAGGCATTAAACTACATAAATAAAATTCTGGCGTTCTGGTGGAACTGGACAAATCTTTCCGAGTTTACTATGGCCATTCTGTGTTCATGTTTCCTGCTTCAACTTGCTTTCACCTGCAACCCACTTAACATTTGATGTCTTAAACTAACGAAAACCTTCTCATTAATTTTGCTCTTTATCTAATCTTTCACTAATGTTCCCCATTGCGCCGTTCTGTGACAGACAATTTGTCCGCATCGTCTTAATCACCCCATTATTCTCCATTTTAATTGGCTTTTAATCCCAGTGCATCAAATATATCTCACTTAATAAACGCTTATTTGTGCTATTTGTTCGATTAACGCGCAGATGGAGGGTGGCTGTGGAGATTCAGTATTTACTTGGTAAACTGATCTTGCAAGTTCGCATTCATCGCCCTATGTAGCGCGCCTTTTTAGTGTGGTCACTGAGTATCGGGTGAAGTTTCATTACCGATGTCATCTGGAGGTTCGATGCGAACAGTGAATTGATCTCGGATGCGGGCAGTGAGACTTTCGTTGAACGCTACACGGGTTTTGTGTTCGATAATGCCATAACGTTGACACGTTTTGGGGCAGTTTGTTACTTCGATTTGACAAACGGAGCAAAAGCGGGCACAGACAAGTACGTGATCCGACTCAACTTCCGCACCTCAAAACAATATGCTGTCAGATAATGAGGTGTTCCCTGTTGAGCAAACTAACATGTAATCTATGTGGATTGCCGTGCGACCATCGTTTGAATACCTTTTTAGCAACTGCAGATAAAGGTTTTGAAAACGAATGTTTGATACGTCGCAACGTTGACCTAGTCCGTATTTATCGATGACGTATCTCGGGGTTTCATCCCATGGCCCAGTCCTGGCATTTTAGTCTCCGGAGACGAAGAACAAGTATCTAGGCGTTATCCTGGCCACTGTAGCTCAAAGGCTTTCATAGAACGCCGTCTTAAATGCTTCATCCGCTTGCAATGTTGGGGCATAAACGGCAACCACAGACATATTTCCAATGGTGCCTTAAGAGCGGGCTGTGGCAATCCGCTCTGAGAAAGGCTTAAGTGCTAAAAGTGTGTTAAGCACCATTTTGTCATAACTATTGCCACCTCATGCAGGATTGTGTTCGTTCGTGGCCGCTTTGGAGGAGCACGTACTCACCATCTTCTTGTGGGATTTTGATAACTCCCGTTCCAGAGTCTGGGAGAAGAAGTTATGACAAACCAGCAACGTCCACTTTATAGTCTCATAATGCACATGCTAAAAGTGCCTTACGGCCGGGATCAAGCAATGTCCTCACAATCCAGTAACCAATTTTCAAAGTTTGTCACGGATTTAGGGTACTGGCTTGCAAATGTGTCATTTCAGGGACCAGACAGCCACGGATCGTGTCGCTTCCCGGGGACGCCGTAGCATTGTTCAAGTTGACAAAACTAAATTTCATATTTGACATTCCGGGCACCAGGCGACCACGGAGTGCGTCGCTTACCGGGGACACCTAAACATTGTTCAGGTTTACAGTACTGGCTTGCATATTTGTAATTCTGGGCACCAGACAGCCACGGAGCGCGTCGCTTCCCGGGGACGCCGTAGCATTGTTCACGTTGAGAGCACTGCTTTTTATAGTTGGTAGTTCAGGCACCAGATAAACACGGAGTGCGTCGCTTACCGGGAACGCCATATCAGTATTGAAATTCGCGATATTCGTTCTATCCATGAAGTTTATTTTGGGAATTTTGTTACAGATGACGTCCCCAGTGTTACCTGTCATTGCCCTCTGTTCGCTCTGAATTTCCCCACGTTGCCTGCGAACCATCGGCGGGGAGGTCAAGGATTGGATGTAGGTTCGCCAGGTTTGCATATTTTTTGAAAGTTACATTTTTCTTTGCTACCAAATTTTAATTTTTCAACCAAACTCGGCATTTTTTTATTTATAGATCTCCCTTTTCTGCTTTATTAGTTGGGTGCAGGTCACTTAAGCTGACTTCCATTAAAATCACTTTTATTCCGTTTTTTTTTAATTTTATAGCATGAGATTGTCCACAAACTGTACATCTTTATCAGCATGTATATGATTATGCTTAATTGCATGAGAAAATGCTGTGCCTACCGCACAGAAGCGTGCACGATCTCTAATGATATGTGTGAAAAGCACCCTCGAAATAATGTGGACCTGACCTAATCAGCAAGCACAGGACAACTGTTTAGTAGAAATAGGTGGAACTCCACATGTCATTAATAAGTTGTATATTTCAGGCCCAATGGACCACATCAATAAACCAAAATTTCAATAAGACGAAGTACTGGAAATAATGAGTTTAAAAAACAGTATTCGTAGTCTATAGCTATAATACGAGTGTAACTGTTTCGAAGTGAATTTTTTGATTCGAAAAAAATGAATATAGCAGTGTCATACGGAAAGTGAAATTCAAGGGCTTACACAGATGAGCCACATCGTTATCTATATTCTGACGATGTACTTTGATGCCAACTGCCTCTGTAAGTAGGGAGAAGGGGGCGAGGTTGGAAGCAAACTCAGTCGAAGCGGAGCGTGGGGCAAAACAATAGCTGTTAACGAAAGATTACTGGTAAAGAATACAGGGAACCCAACAGTTTATGATCGTGAACACATTTAAGATACAGTGGCCGGGAAAACCCCTAGAGACTTGCTCTTCCTCGCCGGAAACTGGAACGCCAGGAGTGGCACATTCGATTAAACCTCGGGACACTTCATCGAAAAATACGGACTGGGCTAACGTTTCGGCAATGTAGAACGATTGGTAACATTTGCTGATTAAAACTATCTCGTCGTTACAAACACTCGTGATCAGCACCCGCATTGGTAGTTGCTTACATTATATTCGAACGATGTTCGAACGGCAAACCAGATATACTACATCTTAGTATGCTCAACAGTGACCACCTCAGTATCTGACCGCATATAGTTTTGAATTGCGGAAGTTGAGTCGGATTAAGTACTCGTCTGTGCCCGCTTTAGCTCCGTTTGTCGAATCGAAATAACAAACTACCCCAAAATGTGTCAACGTTATGGCATAATCGAACATAAAAACTCGTGTAGCGTTCAGCGAAAGTCTCACTGCCCGCATCCGAGATCAATTCACTGTTCGCATCGAACCTCCAGATGACATCGGTAATGAAACTTCACCCGATACTCAGTGGCCACACTTAAGAAGCGCGCTACATAGGGCGATGAATGAGAACTTGCAAGATAAGTTTACCGAGGAAGGACTGGATCTCCACAGCCGCTCTCCATCTACTGAGTCCGCTTATACGTTCACCTACGAACGTACAGTTATCAACTGGCATTCCATACAGTAGTGCTGCGAGCCACCTACGAGATGTGAAGTGGAATCGATGTTACAACTGTTACATGTTCGGAAGGCAGCGGATGAAAATGGTATCCCAGCAGAAGCCTACAAAACTAGTTGTCTTCCTATGACGGAATCACAACATAGGTTGTACTCAACTCTATGGACTTCCAAAGTCACTTCAACTGACTGGTCACTGTCCAATATTTTACCGATACCGAAGCGCGGTGACATGACATTATGCTCAAACTAACGCGGCATCAGCCTTATAGATATAGCCAACAAAGTGTTCGCGACCATCCTTCTCAATAGATTTTCGACTAAGCACAATCTTTGTACTCGTCCTAACCGAGGAGTATTTCGTCCAGGTAGAATATGCATGACCAGATCTTTATTCAACGCCACATACTAAAGCACAAACATCATGACCAACAAATAACCACCGCCTGCTTCATCGACTACAAGACTGCCTCTGATTCAATCGACAGAGTAGCTCTATGGCAAGTCTTGCTTACTGATGGTCTCCCACTACAGTTGCTCAATCTTATCAAAACTTAGTATGGTACAACATAAGCCCGAGTAAAAACCTTTGCTGAAGAGTTACCAGCTTTCCCTCTGAACTGTGAAGTTGGAAAAGGGTACCTTCTTTCTCCAGTTCTCTTCAACTTCTTGATCGGCTGCGTAATGCATCGGTTAATTCTGCTTGACAGTGTATGTAAAATCAACCCCAAATTCATAGTACCGGACCTGGATTATGCCGATGACATTGTCGTTCCGGTAAAACTCCTCAGTCCCTTCAGCCAACGCTTCACCGAATCACCAGCTTCGCTGCAACTCTTGGTCTGACAATTAACGTGCACAAAACGAAGCTCCTGAATACGTTTCTGGGCACAGCACAACCACTGTTTATCAGCAGTCAACTCATTGAAGACGTTTGCTGCTTCCGCTATTTGGGTTCGAATATGCTAGCTAATGGACAGGCCAAAGACGAAATCAAGAACCGAATCGTACAAGCCAAAATGCATTTTAGGCTGCTAGCCAGACCACTCTTGTCTCGCTCAGACGTCACCTTACCTGCTAAGCTGCTGATATACAAAGCATCAGTCAGACCGTTGTAAGCATATGCCTGCGAAACATGGCATGTGAGAAAGGCAATGGCATGTGAGAAAGGCAGACATCCTATTGCTTGAAGTTTTGGACCGTTGGTGTCTTCGGCGCCTATTTATAGTCTTAGGGCTGGATCGATCTCAATAGCAAGATTTAATACCTTACAAAGAATAGATGGAAATATATCATTCGCTTCAGCTTTTACAAGGCTAACTGGGATGCCATCTGGTCCTGGACTATAGGATTGCCGATAACGACGAATGGCTACAGTCACATCCCAGACGGTAAAACTTATGGTTTCAAGTATGGCACCCGTCAAAGCCTGGAAAACTGGAGGTGCAGCGAACGAGCTTTCACTAAACGTTTTGGATGGGAAAGCATTGAAGCTATCGGCGGTCAACTTAGCGTCAGCTATGGGGTTTCCTAAAGCATCTTGAATTATGGGGTGTTGCGTTTTCCTCTGCGCTTTTACAGTACGCGAAAAGAGTTTCGCAACATTAAGGGAAGGATTTTCAGCGAAGTGAGCCTCATCGGCTATCTGCTTTTCTTCGGAGAGCTTCTTAGCCTGCTCAAAGATCAGTGTGATCAAGGGCAGAACGGAAGTGTCGTTCTGCCGATGCAAACGACGAGACAGTTTACGCAGCCTACGACGGAAAGACAGAGGAAGGTACACTTCATCCTTGACATGTATTACTTTCTTACGGGGGACAAAGTGGAGGATGAGTGGATCCAACACTTTGTACAGTGCATCGGTACAAACATTTACATCCAAACATTGGAAAAATTCAGACCAGTCGAGAGCGTTTAGATGTGCCAGTAGGTCAGCCGTGTTTGCTGATCGGAAGTCATGATGAAGACTTTATATCCGGGAAAATGTTTTATCCGCCTCCAGTTCTAGTTCACTAAAAACTGAAGATGGTCTGAACTCCCAAGTGCGTCTAAGGATGGCACTGAAAGTGGTTCGAATCTCCTACAAAAAATTATGTCGAATATGTTTGCTCCTCGATTGGGAAAATCGACTTCCTGATCCCACATGCCGATATCTACTGCCTCACGTAAGTTCTCGAACTTTGAAGGACCGGATGGTGGAAACCATTGCACGTCAGGAAGGTTAAAATCGCCTGCAATCAATCTACCAAGTCACGCATCCTACATCCAGCATCGCGGATTGCAATGGTTTGGCCATGTCCTGCGCGAACCATCGACAAACCTCTGGAGATCGGTCGTGAACCCTTCTCGTAGTGCCAACTGTAGATACCGACAAGTCGGTCAAGACATGGTTCAGCATTGTTAAGTCGGACTTTGCATGGATGGTCCTCGTAACCGTTTACGGCTTGCGACATTAGAACAAACGATTAATTTACATCTGTGCTGAGCTCGCCTCTAACCGTCGCCAATGGGCCGCCACTATTCGCAACATCCGTGAAGCCGATTCATCCAAAAAACAGGAGCTAATCGGATCAAAGTTAGTCAGTTATTATACTAAAAAAATGGCAATATGCAAATTTTCTGGTACAATGTGAAAAAAAGTGTGGGTAAGACATATGAATGGAAAATGATGGTTAGGTTATGCAGATTTAGTATGAATACAACAATTTCATAAACTAAATGCCTTAAAATAACATTTAAACTTGCACTTAATATGGCAGAAATGGACATAATCACATTAAGTACATTTTCTTCCAAATTCAGATACTTCGGACGAATTTTCGTTTTTAATGCACGAAAAGATTCTTGCATGCCTTTAATAAAGTTCAATTGACAATTGCAAAAATATTATCGATGAAAATTACATACTGATAGTTTATCGGAAAAAAAACATTGACTGTCACAGATGGAAAGGCTGGTTGTTTACTTAAAAGGAAGATTACTGTTGTACTTGTTATCAGGTTCATACCATCTTGTGTATTTTGAAAGACATTTCCGTTTTTCACATTTAAAAAAATATTTTGTGAGTTCGAGTGCGACGAGGAGCGAACTGTTTTCGAAATAAATTTCAACGCATTTTTTATTTCACAGTTCTCCTCTCAGTTGATAAATTGTGAACATGCGTTTGTTTTCGATAAATTATCATCAGGCCTTTACATTTATATGGTATTTTAATAAATAAACAATGGTGATAAATGGACAGATTTCGCGTTTTTGTTGTCAGGGTCGGTGGAGCGGGGAGAAAGGGGAAGGGGGGTTTGGGAAGTTGCATACAGACGGTCAATCTCTAGGCGGCCCGGCTTCCAGGGCAGGTGATAAGGTGGGCATGGTTGGACTGAAGACTCGTTCGTCTCTGCGGAGGTCTGTTTCCGAGGCCAGTAGTCCACTGTGTGTACGCGTGTTAGCTAGTTCCGTCCATGGTAACTGTGGTGCCGCAACGAAGTTCTTTTTGGCGCACAGCACTCCTTTGCTTGTCCATAAATACCTATTTCGTTCAATATATTAACCAAAAATTTTTAAAATAAGAAATATCTTAAAAAGCATTTACTTCAATAATGAGTTCTTAAACGTTCCTTCTTATATAGCTGCCTGTGTGGGTGATGACTTAAAAATCACCCAAACATGTCAACTAGTTGCCGATAAAAATGAATTTCCACAACAAAAGTCAATAATGAATAAGACTAAGATTAATTTTAAAAAAAAACATTCTAGAACAAGTTCACTCCTGAAAAAGCATTTAAGTTAGATATTCTGAAGTCGGATATCTGTGTGCGATAAAGTCAAGATCAAAATGGGATGTGTTGACCGGTTTGTGACCGCCCTAAATCTAAGAGAAAAAAATCTGTTCAAAATGAAAGAACTTACATTAAAATATAAAACAAAGTGGTTTTTCATGCGTTCTTGGACTCCAGGGCACTGTTTTTTATGTTAATTGCACAAGAGAGTGACCCAAAATATCCTACAATAATTTAAAAATGATCATCCTAAGCCTTTTTTTCAAGTTTTTATATCGACTGATTTCCATCTATATATTGACCACATTTTGATGGACTTAGTTTACTAGATGAATGAGAAAACATACGAGATTTCGAGTAAGTCCATCTAAAGTCAAATATGCCTATAATTTTGGCTAATAAAAACAGATGTTTCCCTCTTGTAAGTTTATAACTGGTATTTAAGGCCGAAACAAAGTAGCACATTCTTAGAGCAAAGCAGTGTTAACTTAATTCATCCAACTTTTCTCGACTCTAGTAATGTATCTCGTTAGTACACTTATATCAATCCCATGGCCACAAAACAACATTTTATCTGGAAACAGTGGGGCGTTCACTGGAAGACGTTTTTTATAAGCCTGACGTTTCGGGCTCTGGTCTCGTCTACCCATCTTCAGAGAATGGATACATTGGCTCAACGTTCTCGTCTTTATGCCGTCCTTTCTTGTGTGTGCCTTTTCTTCATATCGCTTTTGAGCCACTCTGTGCATTTCTGGCTGCGTACTTGGTCTCCTCGTCACTTGGTCACCTGCCTTTCACCGTGTCGCCTTCTTGTGTTTTCGTCCCGTGGCCCTTTGTGAGACAATGACTGTTGCTCGAAAATAAGCACATTGGCTGCGGCTGCGCCTGCGGCGGCTGACCGTGTGGCTGACTGCGTGGTAGCTAACCGCGTCGGCATGTCCATATTAACCGGTTGTCCACATTAAGCGAACTGACCTCTAACCGGAGGATTTTACTATGGAAAAATTCATTTCCTGGCCAGCTGTCAACATTAAGCGGTTGTCCACATTAACCGTGTCCACATTAACCGGACTCCACTTTTTAATGATCTTAATGGAATTCAATTCAATCAAGCAGCATTTTGCCCCTACAGCCAACCCAACGAACTAAATAAAGGACCTCAAGTTTGTGGTAGATCCCTCAATATCCAACCTTGCATTATGTATAGGACCTACTGTTGATTCTCCGAAGGGTAAGCTTGTTCACGTATTCGAATATTTACCTCATTCAAGAATGTTCTTACAGGAATCTCTACCTCATCGGAGGTGCATAATCTAGGCATGGTATCGTCTGAAAATGTATGCTGCAGTCAGTCACTCGTAGATGGAGTTACGGACTTAAGCCAAAATCGATAACGTTTTGGTCAACATCCTATACATCCCCTGTTTATCAGTTTATTTTTTTTCTACGGGCAACAGAGTACAATTGTCTGTTTCCTAGCGCGAAGTTTGAAATTGTTTGCGAATTTCAAGTCCCTCGAGCTTACGTGTTTTTAGTTTCTATCTCAGTAAAGAAGACACGCGCCTCGGAAATAATTCAAGAATTGACTATATATTTCCAAAGTTTCGAATTTTCTTTGTGGAAATCTCAATCCGGTTGCTCTGAAAAATTCCTCCGCTGTTAATTATTTCCAAAGTTTGGAAATTGCTTCTTGGATGTCTTCATTATGTGAAAAAAAACTCCTTTCCGCCACAAAAATATGCGCATCTCCGAATTTCACGCCGAGGCTAAGTCTTTGTATCACTGTGTTGTTATATATCCTTATCCTAATATTGTCATAATATTAAGGATAAACGTGACTCTCACGTTAGGATAAAAGCGACTATATCGTTATTCCTAAGGAAAGTTTTAAAGCCGAACACATTTCATCGTATCTGCTCGAACTCAATATTTTACTCTGACTTGCTCTAACCTGCTTATCTCAGTTAACTTGCACTATCTTGTTAATCGATCTTCTCTCCACCTCACTCCTACGGGCTCTTGGGTTCGGCTTCCGACTTAATTGGCAGTATCAGACGCACGTCGTAACACAAAAAACCTTACATAACATGGAGAGTTTAGAAGCTAGAAGTCCGTTAGCACGAAATGTTTCGCCACCACCGGATCTCGAACCCGGGTCACCAAATGTGGTTATTTACGGTGTTAGCACGTAAGACAGTCCGGCCAATTCGACACGGGCACTTGACAACCATATCAAGATACGACCAGAAAGTAACTGCCGATATGGCCACTTACATAATTGTATTTATTCTCCACCTCCCGCCAAACGGCCAAGACGTCTACTTCTTTTCCCAAAGTTAGACTGTGAGGACTTCATCCTCCGACAGGAGTTTTCGGAGATGAAGCAGGAACTTTACCACGAAGTCAATAAACTAAAACAAGAGAAAGCCTATCTGAAAACGCATATTTCTTATGCAGCTGTTAAACCAGCACATTCCGGTCCAAAACGGGTGTAAATTAAAGTACATATGCTCAGATAGCCTCGGCCGGTAAACCTGAAACTCGCATATAATCTGACAAACCATGTAAACCATCGGACGTCTCTCTCGATTGCAAAGAAACTCAAATAAATCCGCAGTCTACGCCATCGTTACTCGGCTCAGGCAGCACTAGCAATGATTTGGACTTGCGTCCTAGCGTCACATCGTTGCTCGATGCTGCACTTGAAAGCGATGATACAGAGGTCAATAAGATAATTAAGCCAAAAAGCATAGGGCTAGAAATGCTCCAAACATTAACGGACCAGTGGTGTGCAGTCAGCTTACCCAAAAACTGGCACATCAGGACCCATCATACCTAAAGTACAGGATATATACGCCCGCTTGGTCGTAACTCGTGAGCTCGCAACAGATGAATCAGTGAGTGACAAGCAGAATATAGTTGTAAAAGGGGCTCCAGAGATAGCGTCAACAATTGCACAAGAACGAGTTGACGCTGATATTGACTTGGATTTGGAAATGTCTGAAAACACACCTGAAACCTACATATCGGATCATGTGTCATTCCAATGGGCTACACCATCGTCACTCGGCTTAAGCGTTACTAGCAGTTATCGGGATTTGCATCCTGGCACCACATAGTTGCTCAACTCTGCACAAGAAAGCGATGAGCAAGAGGTTGAAAAGATCATAACTCAAAAGAGGAATACACCTAAGAAAGCCAAACGGTTCACGGGTTTGCACTCAGCTAACCCAATAGTCCGTACATCAGAAACGAGTGTACCGGATACAAGTGTGCCCTCGGCAGAAACACGTGATCGCGCCACATATGCCCCATTGAGTCGCAAGCAGAAAATAGTTGTAAAGGGGGCCCCAGAGGCAGAGTCGTCAATTTCACAAGAACGAATTGACCATGACGTGGGTCTTATGCGGGTGTAGTCCAAACCGTTCCTAAAACCAGGTGAGTCTTTCCACATTCTTAAGGCATTTCGAATAGGGAAGGCTCCAACAGCTCCAGAATCAAACCATCCATATGGAGTCTGTATTCGCAAGTTCTTTTTTCAGCCAGATAACGAGTTGAAAGAGCGGAGAAAGATGAGGCAGCTTATGATAGAGCTGGAGAAACGGAGAACCAATGCCGAGAAAAATCTCAAAAAAAGAGAGGGAAAAATAGTTCAAGTCAAAAGGACCTCTCTCTGGTCGAAGACGGTTTCAGTGACGGCCTTGCTGTCCCGCCACCAATGCTTAAGACATGCCCTCTTAAATTGGACACGTTAAATGCCAGATCACTGATTAATAAAATGCCTCTGCTCCAGACTCTGCTTTCTGTCAACCGCTCAGACATTTTTATGGTAATTGAGACATGTGCATCGGCCTCTGTTGCTGATTCTGAACTCTCTGTTCTAGGTTATGCATGCGTTCGAAGCGATCGTAACAATGGCCGTGGTGGAAGAAGCTGCATCTATATAAAGCAGCCACTTACATTTTTTCCGTTGGACTATCCACAATTCACGGCTGTGGAGGAGAGCTGCTGGCTACCATTTGTTCTAAAAAAACAAATACTCCTTACTCGTTGGCTGTGTTTATTGCCCACATAATGCCAATGCAAACTACGATCTTTGTCTCTCGCAGGCATTTTATGGCGCAGCTGACTTAAATCTTAAGTATTGCTTGATTGCCGGGATTTTAACCTTCCTGACGTGCAATTGTTTCCACCAACCGATCCTTCAAAGTTTGAGAACTTACTTGAGGCAGTAGATATCGGCATGTGGGATCAGGTAGTCGATTTTCCCACAAGAGGAGCAAACATACTTTACCTAATTTTTTTAGGGGATGCAAACCACTTTCAGTGTCATCCTAAGACGCACTTGGGAGTTCAGGCCATCTTACAGTTGTTAGTAAACTAGAACTAGATGCGGATGAAACATTTTCCCAAGACAAATTAATTTAAACATAAATTAATTGATTGCTTGTCACCCTGTACCGTCCCCTTCCATAAAAATGTAATGGCCGAAGAAAATTTATCTAAATTATACGCATGCTTACCAACTGTCATTCTGAATTATCGAATGGGGATTTTCACAACGTTATAACAATCCACTTTAAATTGATTTTTTTTTCTCTGAAGATGCATTTTTGAAAGAGTTCTATAGTTGAAGTTAATTAACAAATCAATTTAATGAATCAACGGCCTTTTGTTATAGATGCCATGAGCTTTTTGAATAGATCAATAACCATAGGTGGCGTATGCGGATGTCAACTTTCTTTTTAGCGATTCAGTGATTAACGTAATAAGTACAGCCTCTACATCTTGAAAAGTAGTTCTGTGTTTTTATGTTAAGGCACATCCACATTACAAAATAAACACAATGTTATAGTTTGTTCTTTAACGGCGTGTCTCTCACACATATCATGGAATGTCGGACGCACTAGCGTAAATATCTCCGGATTCATTTCGATTCTGCCTTCTTGGAATACTTATACTATATGTAGGTGACACAAGAGGTTCTCATGCAAAAATACAAAACTAGCTACATCCTGATTTATAATTATATTTTGCGGAGGTTTATCTTGATCTTCCAAATGGAGTACTTACCTCATTTAAAAAAATACTCTTCCAACAACATCACATCACATGAGGTAGATAATCTATGCATATCTGAAAATTCATACTGCAGTCACTCAACCCCAGACGGTGTTTCGGAATAGAGCCGGGGTCGATTGTATTTTGGTCGACCCGCCAAAGACCCCCTGTCTATAACTTTATTATTCATGTCTACGGTCATGGAGCACAATTGTTTGATAATGTGAACAACTGTGTTTTCGATATTGTTAATCTTCCACGTTATGTATAGGAATGCAATCTGCCATTTTAAGGTGTATCTATAACTAACTTTAACTGCCCTAGTATATAAATTAACATTTATCGTAGCAATCACCTTACTTTCTCCTTGATATACGGGGGTTAGTGACTTTCCATGTAACTGCTCTACACACTTGTCCGGAAAGATGCCTGGAAAAAAAATAGTGCGCATTGTCGTATGCACGTTGGCAGACTCCATGACGCGATTGAGAGTAATTACACCGTTTTTCCGCACATAGAGTATGTTGCATATAGATTTGAACGTGCAGTTTCAAGTCAACCACTTTTGAGCATTATTGCCTGTGTCTTATGGAAAACCAAGAATAAACTTCACTTTAATTTTTAAGAGTTTGGGAATTGCCATGTATTTTATATCCGTCAAACTAAGACTTGGCTATGCCAATTTAGATGACAGAACACATTCATATATTCATTTTGCTTCTTGCTCTGAGCAAAACGCAACTTTAAGAAAGCAAATTTTATGAACGGAGCACTTGTAAGAAATTTCCTTTTTCGGAACAATGTAGCACAATATCAAAATAATATATTAAATAAGTCACCCTTTAATTATGTTTTGTGTGATGTACTAGACATGCAGGAAACATTGAGATGTTTGCATTTCATAAAATATGCCACGAGTTTGAGGCTCGATAGGACACCACTTGGGTCCAGATATGGACCAAATAAATACTTTAAAAAAGTAAAAGCTAAGATTAAAACAGATGAGAGGGTCGATTTATGGAGATTCTAGCACATTTGTCACGCTTATAAGACAGGTCTAACTGTTGAAGAAGTCCATGTCCTCCAACGTCAGAATTCCACTAAATAGGACCCTGCAACGTTGTTTATATGAAAAATACATTTTCTTTATCAAGGGCTTAATTTAAAGGGTTTGTTGTAGTTTTAAACTTGTTTTAAACACGTTCAACATAATCAACGTTTGCTAAATAACATTTGAATACAAAAATGCGTGCAGCACCGTCAAGAAAGGCGCACAATTAATTGCACTTCTGTAAATTTACTCTTTTGAGATGCATTTAGCAAACATATGTTGTCTTTTTGATGTACACAAAAAGGTTAATTTTTTTTTATTAATGGGCACCTTTAAAGGTTTTCTGTTTTCAGCATTTTGATATTTTTAAATTGTGTTTATAGCTGATCATGTGATTAGTAATTATTATGCATCGTTTTAGATTTAAGTTCAAAAAGGATCACTCACTCTTGTCTTACGTTGTTTGTTCGTGTGTAAATACCAGTTTCCTACTCATTGTAAATGCTCATTTAACTTCGGAAATGTGCATCACATACTTAACATGCAGGTCTTTGAACATATCAACTGTTTGCTTTTTCAACGACGTTGATTTTATACTTCATACATTTGAAGTCCACAAATTCTCCATTAGAAGACATTGTAGATTTAAAAACTGACATCGAGTGTACAGTTGCAAAGAATGGTCAAGTTGTTTTGTGTTGCTATTTGGCTGCCATGACCTCAATCCGCGTATGTTCTATAAACGCAAGAAACATATATCTATTTAAGAGTAGTCCAAGCGTGTGAATAGTATTGTGGATTTATAAACAATTAGCCTCCAGGTAAAGTTAAGAGCATCACCTAGTATAATATCATATCAAATTCCGTGGTGGATGCGTTACGATGCCAAATTTCATAGCGGATGTTGGTCGTTTGTTCACCGTGAATTCCATAGCGGAATATTCGTGATAAGCACACTAACTCGATAAGGGCTTTTTAGCATTTCCTTCCGCAGTAGTAAACCCATCCATTTATTTATTGTTCCTCGTCGCTTGTAAACGCAGCGCAATTGTAGCCCGACCGCAGTAAGAAACATAAATTTGTTTATCATCCCTCGTCGACGGTAAACACAGCCCACTTGCACGAAAAAGAAGGCCATATTGTACATATTTTTTTTTTCATTTTTTTATTAAAAAATAACTGAACAATAGGTGATATGGGGGTTTTTTCTGCGTGATTAGTTTTGGCTGATTACTCGGCCCTGCGGTATTTTCTTTATCATAAAGACAGCATTTAGGTGATACAGGAAATGAATTATACCATCAAACATGATAAGGGAGCAGTCACTTAGCTGTCGTTTTATTTTCACATTCAAAAATTTCCTAAATCTCGCGGATATACAATCTTCTAAGGCATGAGCATTTGGCCGTGTCTCTTCACACAAGAGTTAATAGGCATCTATATTATGATAGGTATAAGCATTTAGATTTGAATACCTCTAATGAACTCATATAGAGGAGTGCCATACAGGACCTCCTTTGACTTCACTCCGCAGAAATTCAAGAATGCAGATTTTGCGTCAGTGAAAAGGACGTGGAACACTCGTTTTATGAAGTCATCCAAATTGCGTCTGCTGACGCAACTGAGGAAGTGGACCTAAAGGCTTGCCTTACAGAGGTAATCGTAACATACCAGTTGTTGCCGGAAGTCATCTTCCTTTGAATCCCGGTAACACTTTTAAAAATCATCCTTTAAGGCCAGAGACCTTTCCAGAGGTATTCTCGTGAGATCGCCTGAGGAGTTGGCCGACCTCAAGAGCATTGACGCTAAGGTCATTTCAGTATTCTTAACACGGGTATGTACATCCTTCAAACAAATTTCCGTTGTTTACGTCTTCAGACAAGGTGGCAAGTCAACCCTCACAAAAGTGATTTTAAACACTGTTAATCCACGACTCACAATTCATTTAGACGCCTGAAACGTCCTCTTCACTATTCGGGCGCTAAGCCCTGGGTAACATCTGTTCAACCTGCTCTTCTACTGTTCGATAAAAGCGTACGTTTCCCTCAACGCCCAGCGCCTCTCATTACGCCGCGAATCTTGATTTAACATGGTGAATAAAACTATACTATGGGTAAACCATATACAGCATATAAAAGAGCAAAGGTATAACAGCAATCAGCAAAAGTTAACTTGATTCAAAGAGCTATATTGTGCACAGTGTGCTTTAACCGATGCTATATTAGCAAACAGCAATTGAGCAGATGCACAGCAGTCACCGTCACACAGGAGTGAATACTGAGTGATTTAGCCTTGGCTGATAGGTCCGCGCTGGCGCCGTTGCCCCTGATGCGCATGATTAACACGCCGAGGTTCCTTCACATAAATGCTCATTACCTTCAACAAATGAGCAGGCAAAAACACGACAGCCAATCAAATGCCGCGAAAGCACTATCGCGACAAGTTTTGTATTCACTCTATCATATCCGGCATAGATACCGGATCGATTTCTACTAGGTTCATCCAATCACCGTCCAGCGTGCTCACAAGACAATATAAATTAACAGTCTATGTGCCCTGTGTCATTGTGTCGGCAACATGGCAATCACCGTGGGCGTCTTCATTCATACTGTCTTCCT
Source organism: Ligula intestinalis (assembly GCA_036362985.1). Lineage (NCBI taxonomy): Eukaryota > Metazoa > Platyhelminthes > Cestoda > Diphyllobothriidea > Diphyllobothriidae > Ligula > Ligula intestinalis. The sequence continues at coordinate 19,605 of JAYGXS010000133.1, forward strand.
CCTGTTGTTCGTTGTTGGGTCTCACGCCAGTAAGTATCCTGTCACCTTTGGGAAACATTTTACTTCATTGATACTTTTCGTTAGATTTTCGAATATTCCATATGATTTGTATTTTGGAATAGGATGGTTCGTACACCTTGAAATTTGAAACACCCTGACATCCATACAACTAGCTTGCTATTTAAATTCAGATTGTTCAATGCAATCGTCTATATATATGGAGACAACAGAGTAATCAGAAGTATTTAAAAATGTCCAGAATCACACCAACATGTTTTCTGAAAGAAAGTCCTCCAGAGTCGCGCATTAGTTTCGGTGAAATGTAAAAATGTTCCCTTCTACTAAAATATGTATGAGTAGATGGATAATAATTTTAATTCAGTAGAAATTTTTTTTAAAACTGATCCCCTAAATTTCAATGAATAATTAAGAAGTGTGAAAACTTTCACACGCAATTTATGCAATTTTTTTTAATAAGACAATTATGTCATTTCAATGATTTTTTGTAAAATTTGATAATGTCTGGTTAATTCAGTCAGCTATTGGACTGCTACACAGTACATACTGCTTAATTCGTGAATACAAATAGCTTTCAATTTTGACCGCACCACCAATCATATGAAATGTAATGATTAAGTGTGTTTTGTGGATGGGGTTTTTATTTCATTAAGCAGCGGATGCAGAGGGACGCCTGCGTGCAGTTTACATCACTTTGACTCCGTTTGCCTACTTCTAAACGCAATTTGGCACACAAGCCGGTAAGGCCAAAAGCAGAAAAAATATGGTCCTCTCCGACATTGCCATAAGGGAATCGAAACACGTTTTTTTACCACCCTTGCGTCACCACTAAATTTGTCCATATTTTTAAGCTGTCGTATGTGTAAGTTCTTTTATTGGTAGAAGGTAGAAGGTTAATTGAATAGAAAAATTTATTATAAAATTATGCTGATTAATTATGGTTTAAAATATTTTAGAATTGAAAATATATAAAAGTTTAATGACCTGATTAAACCCATGAAACCAGAAGCATTAACGTTGTCATTGAGTATTGCAATTTTCGGACAGATCTGACAAGTGTGTGTTAATACGAGAAATGTAATGATTTTTGCAATAATACTTCCGATAGCTGCTTTTTAATAATGGCATTCCTTATCAGTTCCCGAAAGCATTTAAACCACCACATTAATTTCAATTAACTATATTTTGAACGAAGTTTTTTTTATAATTGTGAAAGACGCAGATTTCATGTTGTTTTTCTTCCGGTAAACAGATCTTGCTTAAAACGTTGAAAAAATAAAGGAAATAAAAACAAAGAAACGAGAAGGTGTGTTGGAAAGCGGCAAAGCTTTTGTTCAAATCTGCTGTGTTTTACGCGTTAAAAAGCCTCCCGAGAGGCCTTTGCAAATGATATTAAATGTTCCTGCATCCCACCATATGGGTTTCGGGAGGTATTGCAAGATGCACGTCATAGCACAAACACTTCCTTTTAATTGACTCCATGTACACGAAACAAATGTAAGGCATATACGTAGGAAGCCGTGCATGCATACTTGATTGGCTGTTTAACGATGGCCCAGGAGCACGAAATACAATACCGTTAGCGGGCTATTGATCCCTGTGTTAAATAAATGTGACAGCTTACCCCAAGTTCTTTTGTTTGGAATTGGTGAATGTTCGTCCAAAGCAACGTGCAACCAACATCTCATCAAGCACGCTTTTTGGCACCTGCCACTTCTGTAGCAACAGATTGAGGCAGAAAGGATTTTCTGAAACCATTTTTGCTTAGAACACATGCGTATTGCAACGTTTCAGGACAAAGGCACGTTTTCCATATAGGTGTGCGTGTCATCTGAATTTTTAACAATTTGTAATTCTTCCTCATGGGAACAGCGGCGTATTGACTTGGAATATTGGACAAACTTACTGATTTAATCAGTAGATATTGAGAAAATAAACGTAAAATACTGCTTATTTCATTCACTTGACCTGCATGCGGTACAGCTTTCAATGCTGAATGATTAACCATGCATGCTTGTATGAATTTTTATCAGCCAAACGTTGTAAGAAGAAAGGCACTTTTTTGTCAACTGACAAGCATTTGACTACAGTTTAGTTGGTCTGTAGTGTGAAGTCGGAAGACGCTTAAACAAAGGAGAAAATAAAAGGAAAACATTTTGTTATTCTTCCATTCTAGTATTACCTGCATAAGAGCAGCTGCTGAATAAAATAAAACTTTTGGCTAGTGACTGATTTATTGCATTCAGTTGTCCATATCAACAATCGACTGACACCTAGTTATGCCCACATGTAATCACGTTCTCCAAAGGTAAAGGTCTTCTCTGATACGAGGGTTCAAATTCAGCCAAAAGCCTCGAGTTTTTTTTCCACAATTGGGTCAGCTGATATTGAGCAAATCAGCCAAACTTCGCAAAAACTAAGTTGACCCAACTGTGAAACCACTCGCGATGACGGGTACGCAATGGCTTTTTCGGCTGGATGGGTTCCACCCCCGGTGACACCGCAATAATTTTTCATAATTGTGTCAGCTTCGTCCAAATTTAGTTGATAAACCACAGAGTACGTGGAGGTTAATGACTGTCTGTATAGATTTTGAGGCTCTGCTTATCTTCGCTTATTGAGCAGCATGCTGTTTTTCAGTGAGAAATATTTTCGTTTGTGTTTGGTTACAGTGACACTTTTTTGGGGAATTTTGATTGTTTTTTTTCTCAAATGCAGCGTAGACATTTACCTTAATATGCATAAAGGCGTAAAAGGGTCAGAGTTTGTTATGCCAATAAAGGAGTGTGTCGCCTGCAAATTTAAAAAAAACAAGATCCGTCGGCTACGTCAGCAAATATATCGGAAGATGTGGGGAAATTTGCATATTGAGTTACATTTTGTACAAAGTTCGTGAACACAATTAGTTTGTTCAATTCTTCAGGCGAGAGACATAATAATCACTTTATTCAAAATGAAAAATCATACATTTGCAGCAAAAACGGTTCCATGCTTGGAAAGAAAAGGAAAGGTTAAGTACTGGGTTATTTTTTAAAATGTAAAGGTCATCTTATATTTAGAATTAAAGAGTTACACGATATCAACATCTACAATGAAGACAAACCAGATGTCAACTTCTCTATTTTTTAGCTTATTCGCACGCGAGGTAGCGAACTAGTAATGTGAGTAGAGCGTGCTGATACGCTGGTGTGCGGCAAGACATATGACGTAATCCTCGACGCACTGGGCGAGAAGACTTCGCAGCACTTCAGTTTAGAGTGAAGGGGTTAAATACGTCAAAAAAGATGTGATCAGCAAATTTATTGATGGTGTATAGGTAAATACCATTTAAATCCATCTTTGTTTATAGCTATCATGCAAAATATGTGGCGTTGCCAGTAATGGAACTGTGGTAAGCGGCAGATATTTAAAAAAACTCCTAAGACATCATTTATATGTTTAGATTTGAATGCCATTTGTGGGATTTTAGGAGAAAAACTGTCGCTTATGGGGGGGGGCGGTGAAGAGACCATGTCAGTCGGATGTCCTGTTGCTGAAAGTGTTTGGATCATGTCAGGACTAAGCCATCGCGGTTGCTCAATATCGTAATAGTTGCACTATGAGATGACAGCGGTGGTCACTGTGTCCAAGATGCGCCCATCGTATGCCTATGCGAACCAGAGGATACAACTTGCAAACAGTTATTCTCAGCAACAGAAATACATTGAAAGTAGCGAGCAGTATTTTGTTTAACAGATGGGCACATGATAAGTATGCGTGCATAGCATTCCATGCATGGATTACTTACTTACAGAAGAATAATTGTTGTGTGCTTAATCTTACCCCAGTCACACGTAGTTTCAGATGGTGCCCGCGCAATCTATTAATAGCAAGAAACTGAAAGATATAGTTGGATGCTAGGCAACAGTTTTGATCCCGTAGCATGCGAAATGGCTGTATCAGGTCACCACGCAGCTGTCTGTTAGCCAGAGGAAAAAGAGTCAAGATTGGTCTGTCGTGTCTCGCACTCACTTAGTTGCCCATCGTTGTACAATTTCAATTGTTTTTTTTTTCTTTGACCGTCCAAGGTTTCCAGGCTTGAATGGCAAATTCCAGTTGGGGTCACACAAACGCGCCAGAGACATTGTCAAGGACAACTTTGTCAAACTTAACAAAGGCGCACTTGATTAGACACAAGCTCGACATTGCGGATTTGGTCACCTTCAGGCTGTGGAGTGAGAGCTTAAGTGAGGGAGTGAACCACACCCCCTGATCCTTCTGGGCCTTAAATTCTGGCAGCGGTGTGTTATTTAGGTTGTAAACCCCCCGATACGAAGTGTTAGTACAACTGAAACGCATTATATTGCACTTGGTGACCTTAAATAGCAGGAGCCACTTATTTGACCATTGCTCGAGTCGGTGCAAATCTGCAGGCAGATATATATATATATCTGGGAAAGCCAGAGTAGTATTAACCATATATTGCTTACAGAAGAGTAAGGGGAAAATTAGCCACTTCGTCTTGCATGCCGTTCAATCGTTAGAGCCTGACGCCGTCCCAAGTGTCCGTAAGTGTAGTAATTGACTGAGGACCGCAGTGTGCTTTGAGAAGCCGATTGGCCATGGACACTTCGGGACCCTGATAGGCCAGACCTTTCTCGAGTGCATTTTTGCGTCCAAGGGCAAAGATTGCACCTCGCGCGCGCACAGAAACCGAGCAGGTCGAGCAAAGGGGTCAAGCGTGAATGGACGACCAAGATTGTCCTGGCCATATCACATCTGTGGTGTCAAGCATTTAAAAAAGGTGGGCTATAGAACCGTTACAGCCTGCTGCCTTAATGATCCTGGATGCGAGCCAAACCGCAACTTCACCCGGTGAGCTAAAATCGTTTTTGCTTCGAACGTGAATGGCATTTAATTCCATTCAGGGCCTTAGACAGTATATGCTTGATGATTTCGTTTTCCTGATTTTGAGCGGCGTGCATAGCTGCATTTGACGCATTTTGTGTACATTTACATTTCAATTCTGTAGACATTTCGAGCAAAACATTTACCATCCTTTTTTCCACGGGATATATACAGGCTACGTGTGCAACTCCTGTGAAGGGTAAAGGGTCATGTTAAGGCCTCTATATTACTCTTATTTAACTCGCTGTGGATTCGCTATTAAATGCTCTTGGAAAAAAGATTGTTTTAGGTGTGTTTTACTGCATCCTACAAATACGTGGCACCTAAAAATATAGAAATTTTTGTTTTCTTAAAAAAGAACAGCTAATCTATAGGTTGAAACATTCAGGCTACTAAGTCTGATTCATGTGGCTATATGCACCCGAAGAATCACACAGTGTGAAGGCCATTAAGTGAATTTATACTTATGCAAGGTGCGCAAAGATGTTCCGGATAAGTTTCGTTATTATCCATGAAGGACAAAAAAACGTTGATTAAATTATCCATGTAATCAAGGAAGATTTTACTGAATATTATGAAATTTTAAATTTTATTATTTGCAGCCGGACCAAAGGTCACTGATATACAACTTCCGCACATCGGTCCGGACACTGTCACGGTAACATGGACAGCTCCGAAACAGCTGCACGATGATATCATGTCCTTTCACGTCACAGTTACGAACAGGGATACAAAGGAGCAGCAGGAGTTACAAATAACGTCGAACGAAATAACATTGCGTGATTTGACTCCAAACACACGGTACGACATAACGGTCAGGACTGAAAATAAACATTTTAATGGGAACGGTGACGGCCTCGGTGAACCTGTCCTGATAATATTATCGACAGAACCATTGGGTAAGAATTTTATATGTTTTGCTTTCTTCGGGCATTTGTTAACCCTATGCTGATAGCCAGTTGTTTTTTTTCGGCCGACAAAGCAGGGGCTAATTCTGCAGACGCAAAATACGGTAGACCGTGGAGACCTTTAAATGCACCTTTTGGTGGGAGGGCTTTTAAAATTCAATATATCTTTATCACAGAAGTATTGATATTAGTGTAATAAGTAGTAGTATGAATAAGTACGCTGTTATACACGCGGCGTTTTATGATTGCTTCGAAAAACTTATGCTATAAAGAACAAATACTTATTAAACATTGAAAGTACTTATATTATTGGAAAATGTTTTTGGTGTTTACCTCGTGGTATATGGCTCACTAGTGTATCGATCTCATTTAAGCTTAAACATCTCTAGAGATTCCGACATAGCAGCATCCCGAGGAAGCGTGTTCGACGGCTTTACCACACCTTTTTGAGAAGACGTGCTTCAGAGAGCCCAGCCTGGACCCAGTCACCCTTACTTTGAGAGAATGACCCCCCAAGTTTGCTAATCCGAAACAATCTCTGATTTACCAAAACAGTCCCGAAGACGTTGAGCGCGGAAGGTTAGTATCAGGTCCCCTGTGTAGCAACCGAGTTCACAGTAAAAATCCAATAGTATATGATTAGATCTGTTGATGTGTATTTTATTTAAAAAGGATAAATACCTTACTGTATTTAATCATTTAAGCCTGTTTATTTCATCGGACCAATTTTCACATCCTTTCATTCGCAGCTGGTCAAAAGGTACGAGATGTAACTTTTCCTGATATCGGAAGTTACTCAATACATGTTCAATGGAGGGCCCCGGAAATGCCGTATGGTGAAATAACATCCTACCGCGTTGAAACTACGGACGAAAAAGGAAATATGATTTCGGAAGCAGACGTGTGTGAGACTGAAGCAACAATAAGTAATTTACGTCCATCCATGACGTACAGCATTTCAATCCGGACAATAAACAAACCGGGTTCTGTTAGCAGTTATTACGGCGGAGCCGGTGAAGCCGTCACAAATGTTGTAACTACACTACCACTGGGTAAATATTCCAACTTTGTCTAAATGCATTCCTTCTGCATCAGTTAACGTACTGCCTTAAGCTAATTGGCATTTTTTTTACAAAAATATATATTATTTGTGCATTCTCCAGACATATAATTTATTCATCACTGCCTTGAAAAGAGAGCACGAGTATGCCCCACCAATTCACTGGTCCAGTGCTCTGGTGTAACTGGGCCCACTGAATATTAAATGAAATAATAAGGTTATTTGATTCCTTTAAGTGTGGCACAATGAGATCTGCCGATTGCTGAAAGCACTTGGTCTCCCAACTTAACAAACTATTATATTAGACAAAGCACGTCCAGCAAAATTTCGGGGATAGCAGGTTTGAGGTTCATAGTTGAGCGACGCCTGTATTTATTAACTTCCTTTAAATCCCCTTATCATCCAGGATTGTGATTATACCGAGTTTCAATTTGCATTTTTACAGTTAACCGTTGACTTAAGTTTCACCAGTCAGAAGCCAATACGCAGTCTGTATAAGAAGTTCGGTTGACGCACTAAGTAAGTGACATGTATAGTGCTGCAGCTGGATTCAGTTGACAGTTGGCAGAGCGTAAGCACTTGATGTTAGCGACATAGGCTGACGATCGCGTTGCTTTGCTTCAACAAACATACTTGCTTTTATTAACCGTCTTACTGTCTTATTCGCAGCCGGTCTGCAGGTCACAGATATAAAAATTGCGCACATCGGTACGGACACTGCCACGGTAACATGGACGGCCCCGGAACAATCGCACGGTGATATCATGTCCTTTCACGTCACAGTTACGAACAGGGATACAAAGGAGCAGCTGGAGATTGAAACATTGTCGAACGAAATAACATTTCCTAATTTGACTCCACACACATGGTATTACATAAAAGTCAGGGCTGAATACAGGCAGCTTAATAGCAATGTTGGGGGCCTCGGTGAACCCATCCTGATAGAACTATCGACAGAACCGTTTGGTAAGAATTTAATATGTTTTGCTTTCTTCGGGCATTTGTTTACCCCCTGCTTATAGCCAGTTGTTCTTTTTTGTAAGACAATGCATTTATAAATACTGCTGATGCATACATGCCGGACGGTTGTCTGTCAAAGAGTGCACGAAAACGCGCCAGTTATGCTGACGTCTGGTGCTCGTGTAAAACCGACCACATTAGTGTATGAGGAAAGCCCTCATATAGTTTGATTCCCATAGTACGGAGTATGTCAAAAAGGGAATTGATTATGTGGTACTCTCTGAGCTGCTCAGTACTAAACATCCGTGATTTCTCCTTGATATAGCAATTTGATTGTGCAATCCTTCAGTGTGATATAACTTACGGTGTTCGTGCTTTTTTTTGAAGGGACCAAAAGCGTTGTCAGTATTTACACAATTATTACAATTGTCGCTTTTTGAAGATGAAAGTGGTGGTCAGTCTCTGCATAGACAGAGACCAACATCGTATATTAAGCTGAACCCGGTCGACCACTGCATAATATACACATATGGCCAGATGGCAAACTGTAGTTGTTGCTATCGACGTTGAAATGAAGCGAATCCGATTTGCTAAGAAAAAGCACTTGACGGGTGTCTGGTCGGTATTCGGCCAGTGTTTGACACAGCTGTGAGAGGTCTGGTCCATTGATGTGTTCCCAGATTCCCCTGTATGCTTTCTGTTTTTAGTAACCAGTTTGTTTTGATTTGCTATGTTATCATTTCATGGTATTACGCAGAGATTAAACTTAGAGGCAAAAGAAACAGTGTGCAATCACCGCACGTTTATTTACGCGCATCTGATAAATTATGAGGAAGATAGCTATAATCGGCGAAACGATAGTTGAACCTACATTTTTGAGCAACTTATACAGATTCTGAACAAGGAGTATTGGTTTAACAGATGAAAAGGAAGTATAATATACTATTATCTCTCAAGATTGCAAAATAAACACAGTCGGGTTTAGAATCAAAAATTATTTTTGTTAACGGGAATGTGTAGAAAAGCGATTAGCCCATGGTAAATACCTACAGACTCAACTTTAGATCTTCTATGGATGAAATCATTAATAAAAAGTCAGCGAAAAAAGAAGCCAATTCTTGCGGACAACAAGAATATACTTTATATACAAGTTAATTGTAGTATGTCTGCATGTACATGGCTGATACTGGCAAATTAATATCTTCGCGTGCAATGCGAACCCCAGTCGAAATTTCACTCCAGTCCATCATATTCCCATGATTGTCCTTATTGTGTGTTCCAGCCTTTTCACACACAGCCTTTCTCTGACATTCTTTATTGCATTTGAGTGTAACTTGATACAGAACTGTTTGCCGTCTTATAAGCCTTCATCAGCCAAACATATACCTGCACACCAGCATGTCAGACAACACAATCAAACACATTTACAGTCGGCACAGTTGGTCGTCCACTGGTGTCTATCAGATAGGTCATGAGCACTTAATCGAACCTCAGTTAATCAGCGACTTGCGCAATATTATTGGCAGTTATCGTCGGCGGTCACGACGTGGCTTATGACGTATACGTTTTTCACCACTGCCTTGAGAATAATGCACGAAAATGTCCTACCAATTCATTGGTTCAGCGCTCATGTAAAAGTGGACCGACTGAATATTGGATGCATTTAATAGATTATTTGATCCATTTAAGTGTGACATACTTAGATCTGCCGATTTCTGAAAGCACTTGGTCTCCCTCTCAACAGATTATTATATTAGACAAAGCACGTTCAGCAATATTTCGTGGATAGCAGGTTTGAGGTTCATAGTTGAGCGACGCCTGTATATATTCACTTCTTTTAAATCTCCTTATCATCCAGGATTTTGATTAAACCTAGTGTCAATTTGCATTTTTTGCATTTAACCATTGACTTAAGTTACACCAGTCAGAAGCCAATTCGCAGTCTGTGTTAGAAGTTCGCTTGACGCACTAAGTAAATGACATGTATAGTGCTGCAGCTGGATTCAGTTGAGAGTTGGCAGAGCGTAAGAACTTGATGTTTGCGACAGAGGCTGAACATCGCGTCGTTTTGCTTCAACACACAATTGCTTCTATTAACCGTCTACCTCTCATATTCACAGCTGGTCAGCAGGTCACAGATATAAAATTCCCGCATATCGGTACGGACACTGCCACGGTAACATGGACAGCCCCGAAACAACCGTACGGTGATATTAAGTCCTACCACGTCACAATTACGAACAGGGATACAAAGCAGCAGTTGGACCTAGTAACGACGTCAAACGGAATAACATTTCCTAATTTGACTCCACACACATGGTACGACATAATAGTCAGGACTGAAAACTGGCAGCTTAATGGCAATGGTGGTGGCCTCGGTGAACCCGTCCTGATAATACTATCGACAGAACCGTTGGGTAAGAATTGTTATATGTTCTTCTTTCTTAGGGCATTGGTAAAGCCTCTGTATAGAACCAGTTGTTATTTTTTGGAAGACAAAGCATTGGCTAATACTGCTGACGCATACATGCCTTCTGAAGAGTGCACGAAAACGCACCGGCAATGCTGACGTCTGGTGCTCGTGTAAAACTGACCATGGTATTGTATGAGGGAAGCCCTCCTATACTGTGATTCCCCAAATACGGAGAATTTCAACAAGGGATTTGAGAATATGGTTGTCTGTGATCTGCTCAGTACTTAAGCTCCGTGATTCCTCCTTGATATAGCAATTTGATTGTGCAATTCTTCAGTGTGATATAACTAACGGTGTTCATGCGCTCACGTTTTGACGGGATGAAGAGCGTTGCCATTATTTACACAATTATTACAATTTTCGCTTTTTGCAGATCAAAGTGATGGTCAGTCTCTGCATAGACAGAGTCCAACATTGTATACTAAGCTGAACCCGGTTGAACACTGCGTAATATACACATATAACCGAAACGCAAACTGTAGTTGTTGCAATCGCTGTTGAAATGAAGCGCATCCGATTTGCTAAGAAAAAGCACTTGACGTGTGTCTGGTCGGTATTCGGCCAGTGTTTGACACAGCTGTGAGGTCTGGTTCATTGATGTGTTCCCAGATTCCCCTGTATGCTTTCTGTTTGAAGTAACCAGTTTGTTTTGATTTGCTATGTTATCATTTCATGGTATTACCCAGAGATTAAACTTAGAGGCAAAAGAAACATTGTGCAATCACCGCACGTTTATTTACGCGCATCTAATAAATTATGATAGAAAAAGTTAAGTCGTTCTCTGGGACCAGGAGTGTATTTGTCCGACGTTTCGAACTCTCCCGCAAGCTCATTGTCAAGGAATGAAAAAACGTACAGCTCACAGTGTAATTAAGTCAGTTCCGCTGAGATTGACCTCTGCCCTTGACCTCTGCCCTCGATCTGCTCGCGCAACGCGAGGTAGGCCTCAGGGAGCTCGACATGCCTGTTAATTGAGCCCGCGCGTGAATGCCAGGCTTCCTGCAGCAGGCGTGAAGTTCGGTCGTCTGACCGACCCAGTATTCGCACGTTTTCGAAGTCGAAGCTGTGCCCTGGCTTGGATGCGTGGGCGGCTACCAGGGAATTTTTGTCGTTCTGTTGCACGGCGAGGTCATGCTGGTGCATCCTCGTGAGGACCCGTTTGCCGGTTTCACCAACATAATTGGCTTGACCACAAAGGCAGTCAATACGGTAAATGACACCGGACTTTTCATTAACGGGAACTGGGTCCTTGGGCCGCATAAGTTGCCTGCGGATTGTTGCTTCCGGTCTGTGAGCAACGCCAATCCCAAATTCGCTCACAAGTCGAGCGAATTCTTCAGAAACACCAGCAATATACGGTATTGCTCGCCAGCGTGTTGGTTCTGGTTGTCCTGTTGATTTTCTTCGTTTGGCTCGTCGCCTGCATTTTTCGACGAAGGCGCCAGGATAGCCATTCATTGTGAAGAGTTTTTTGAGATACTGGACCTCGGCCTTCTTGTCGGCTGGTTCGCTGCAGTGAGTTTCTACACGACGATAGAGCGTTCGCACGCAGCTACGCTTGTGCGAGACGGGATGGTTGCTGAGGTAACTCAGGATGCGAGAGGTATTCGTCGCCTTCCTGTAAACTGTTGTTTTGAGTTCCCCGCCGTCTTTTCTGCACACCAGCACGTCGAGGAACGGCAACTGGCTATCTTTTTCTTCCTCCATCGTGAACTGGATGTCGGGGAAGATCGAGTTCAGATTGTCTGTGAAATCCTCAATCTTGTCTCGATGAATGATGACAAACGTGTCATCAACATACCGAACCCACAATCGCGGTCGATAATGTTCGAAAGCCAGTGCCTCCAGTCGTTGTAGTACTGCTTCGGCGATCAGGCCAGATAAGGGGGACCCCATTGGTGTACCTTTTACTTGTTCATACACCGTTCCACTGAAGGTGAAAAAGGTGCTCAAACAGTGTTTCAGGAGTCCAATAAGATGCTCTATTTTGAGCTTTGAGTCCGTTTCGTTGTACTTCTCTTCTAACAGGGTTTGGATGGTCTCAACCGCAAGATGTTGCGGTATTGAGGTGAAAAGTGAGGTCACATCGAAAGATACCATCACTTCGTCAGATGTTAGTTGGATACCCTGTAGCTTTTGTATGAATTGTTCAGCTGAGCTGATGGTCGTTGCAGAGCCCTGGGTTAGAAATTTGAGACGTTGAAACAACCACTTGGCTAGACCAAATGTTGGGGTGCCTCTGAGGGAAACGATCGGTCGTAGGGGGATTCCTGGTTTGTGAACCTTGGGAAGGCCATAGAATCTTGGGAGCGCGGCATCCTTCGGTTTTATCTTTTGCCATTCAAACTCTGTTATGGTTTTTGACTTCCGAAGGCTCGTCAGATCCTTGTTGATGCTGTTTATTAGCGTCTTCATCGCGTCACCTTCCCGAGGTACGTAGGCAGTCCTATCTCCTAAAAGGGTCTTGACTTTGTTGACGTAGTCCTCCTTGTCTAGAATGACCGTCGATCGCCCTTTGTCGGCTGGTAGTATGACAATGTTTTTGTCGGCCTTTAGTGTCTGTAGTGCCTCGCTTTCTGTTTTTGAGAGCGTCTTGTGTTTTTTGTGGAACATCAGTCTGGAGGATATTCGATGTCTTAGAAGATTTCGGCTTTCTTCTGGAATTGGAGCCTCACGAATGATGGACTCTGCAGCCGCAATGAAGTCGACCGGATCGGCATCCATGGTATTGAAGCAAGCGTCATAGCCCAGGACTCTTGTCTGCTCTGCTGTCAGTTGTTTGGAGGATAGATTGTGTACGGTATTGGTATGGCAGAGGTTGGCATTCTTTTCGCTCAATGTGGCAAATTTCTGCGTCAGTTTGGCGTCACGTGCATCGCGAATGCGTCTGGCGTTGAAAGATATTTTATGATGAAGATCATTTGTCAGCACTTCTCCGAGGATTGTTGAGCATTTGGCTTGTTCCTCTTCGATTGTTGCTTTGTACTTGCGCAAACGTAGGTGGCAGTCCTGGATTAGCACCCGAATCATTCTGCGTCCGTTTTGCAGGGCCGTTCGTCGACCTAGCTCGGTGTTGACAGGAGATTTGTAGGAGAGGCATTTCGGCAGAGTGTTTGAGTCCAAGCATCTATGCAGGAACCTCAGTTGAGCGTACGTGGAGGCCTGTCGACAGGAAAAGGATTCCCAACGACGTGCTGATTTAAGCGCATCGCGCCCGAACATATTCTGAATGGTCGAGAATATGCGAGGCCCAGGTAACTGGATAGAAGAAGTTAAGTCGTTCTCTGGGACCAGGAGTGTATTTGTCCGACGTTTCGAACTCTCCCGCAAGCTCATTGTCAAGGAATGAAAAAACGTACAGCTCACAGTGTAATTAAGTCAGTTCCGCTGAGATTGACCTCTGCCCTTGACCTCTGCCCTCGATCTGCTCGCGCAACGCGAGGTAGGCCTCAGGGAGCTCGACATGCCTGTTAATTGAGCCCGCGCGTGAATGCCAGGCTTCCTGCAGCAGGCGTGAAGTTCGGTCGTCTGACCGGTCGTCTATGGATGAAATCATTAATAAAAAGTCAGCGAAAAAAGAAGCCAATTCTAGCGGACAACAAGAATATACTTTATATACAAGTTAATTGCAGTATGTCTGCATGTACATGGCTGATACTGGCAAATCAAGTCCTTTGCGTGCAATCCGAATTCCAACCTTTTCATACAAAGCCTTTATCTGAAGTGTTTTATTCGGCCAAGGATCACTTGCCTCCTCCGCCAGCGGTATTTAACAATAACAACAGGAATTCCATAAGGGCTTTTTTAAAGGCTTTTCTGTATTTTAGGCACCTATGTAATCTCTTTAGCAGGCTAAATTGCCAGTATTCGTCAGGTTTTTTACACGCCATCCGTCAGTCTAGCAGGGCTTTGATTATGACATTGAACTACTGAATGGCCCACTGAAATTCAGCACATAAAATTACTGCTTAAATCACTATACTAGAATTAATAAGCCTTTTACGTAAATAAATGGAATAGCTACTTACCTTCATACATTAATAAGGGTGAATTCAACTGCGTTAACCTTTTAAGGTGGTGTTGATGTTTCCACTAAAAACTGTACGTCATAAACTCGCCATAGCATAATATAACCCATTTCAGTGTCTTCTCCCAAGGTTTTAGTGCCCAGTTTTTGCACGTGTGCAGTAGTAGCAGAATAATTGTGTCGGAGGCTGGTGGCGAGGCCAGTTGTCCTGAGTCATAGGGTGGAAAAATAGGAGCAGACAGTAAAAAAACTCCTCAAGGATTTTTCGGAGGATAAAAATTACGGTCTATCGGAGGGCAACGAACACCAAACGCATCCTGCAATTCCAAAGTAACCACCCAATTGGTCACAAACGCAGTTGCGTTAGATCTCTATTCCAACGCGTTCAAACGCACTGCAGCGATGAGGACGGGAAAAAGGCGGAGGCGAAATACCTCAATTCCCTGTTCATATCTAATGGTTATCCACAATCCTTCATACGTGAATGCCGACGAAGGCCCATCCGAAGTCGACCAGACGACGAAAAACCAAAGTTCTGGCTAGCGATCCCCTTTGTAAAAAATGTTTCGTAGGCGACAGCTCGACTCCTGAACCTTTTCGAAATTGGGGTGGCTCACAAACCCGATTCAACCATCCGGCAGCAGATAATGAGACCTAAGGACCCGCTTTCGGCAACGGAACAATCTGCAGTGATCTAAAGCATACCATGCCAAAATTGCAATGCAGAGTATGTGGGTGAAACGGGTTAGCGCCTCTGCACAAGACTGCATGAACACCAACTGGCAGTCGATCGCCAGGATTAACCGTCACTGGTATACGGCCACATGGACCGGGAGAAGCATAAGTTCGCTTTCGAAAACGCTTAAGTAATCGGCCGATACAACGACAAGATGACCAGCTTGGTGCTTGAAAGTTGGGCATCCGTGGGCACAATCAACAGAAATATTGATTTAAATTCAGCCTATCAGGCCCTCCGGACAAGACTACAATCAGCCCCGACGAGGCCGCCAGCGCTAGCGAGTGACTTGCAACTTCGTTAACAGTGGCCACCGACGCGGCAGGGGAGGAGAACTAATCGCGACTCAAACGACCGACATGAGTCATCAGTCCACCGACGAGCCCAAACATGTGAGCCGGGTCCGCGCTTTGAATGCCAACTGGTTCAGCCACCCCAGTATGGAAGGAGAGCCGATAGTAGCCGGCCAAGTGCACACAACATGCACACACACCTGATGACGACAACCAACACGTACAGGCGACGGGGATGTAAAAGGACGGGCAGAGAGGGCCCTTCGCCGTGCACACGACCGGGATGACTCACCTACCCGCCGACGAACACCGGAACCGGAACGAGTGCTGATCCGTGCATCCGGCTCAGAGTGGAGGTCGGGCGGTGGTCACAATTCCAGGGCCGGTTAACGTAGACGCGTTAACGACACACGGACAGGCAACAGATGACACACACGGGTGCCAGCCATCCACAATGGAGTTGCCGCAGCCAATCCACGGACAGCACGAAGTTCAGCGCTCGTGCGTCAGCCATCGCTACAACACCAGATGATCTGCGCGGCATTCTAACTCTCGGCAAGCAGAAACACACAACCCACCACTCTGATGATGGAAAATAGTGTATTTCCGAAACGTCAGCACAATTACATTGTGGTTCACGACAGCGCCTTGTTTTCATCTATATATATTGAAGCGAAGAAGAGGCGATCACGGGACCCATAGTTTTACTTTCCTGACGTTTCAAAAGCGTAAAGGCTTCCGTCCTCAGAGGTGGGGGTTGTACCGCGCCTCACAGTATTTATAGTAGGTGACAGTCATGGTCAAAAGGGTTTAAGCCAATGCAAAAGAAGGGGGGGGGGGGGCGGGGGGGGGCGTCGGAGGGATGCTCAAACATCGACGCCTTGAGGCGGATTAGTCTCAGTCAAGGCGTTTCTCGTCGGCTTCTGCTGTTCGCGCCTGTGCCGCTGTCATTGATCTAAGTAGCCGTCCTGGGCCGGTAATTCTGTTTGTGTTCACACTCCCAGCTGATTTCGCACCTACAGGATGAGCGGGTGAAGCGGTTAAGCTGAAAATTGCTGTGTTCCATTGTAGTTTGGCGACTTGTGTGTCCATCATGGGCTCGCAGGGGTCCGGATTAGCGTGCGCGGAATCGGATTTTCGCTTCTATTAGCTATATATATATATATATATATATATATATATATATTCCTGATTGAAGCAAAAATGCGTGTTCCCGGACATAAACGAGAAAAAGAGGCGATCTCGGGAATAATGGGTAAAAAAGCCTGACGTTTTGAAAGCGTACAGGCTTGCATTGTCGGAGGTTGGTGTTTGTACACGCCTCACAGTCTTTTGTAGGTGCTACAACTGACTTCTTGTTCGCTCTTTGTCTATTAGCGCTAGATCCCCTGCGGGGGCGGGTCTGGAGCTCCGTCATCGTCCTGCTAACCAGGGTTTCTCGCCGTCATCTCGTCGGTGGGGGAGGGCAGTGTTCGCCTGCCAGCGGTCATTGCTCGCGTCTGCATCGATCGCGTCGGTGCCGCATGTCCTGCTGGCTTCCCCCGTTGGCACTTTCTCGTGTTCATCCCGCCAGCTTAGCAACGCAAGCGTATAATAAATGTATGCATCAGTATATGGAATAATGTATAGGTAAATTAACTTTGGGTGCCCTATTTTTGCAAGTGTGCAGTAGTAGCATAATAATTGTGTCTCAGACTGATGGCGAGGCCAGCTGTCCTGATTGATGTGGTGGAAAAATAGGAGCAGCAGTGTAAAGAACTCCTAGAGAATTTTTATGAGAAAAAGTGTTGCTCGCGTAAAGACATCTGTAAGGGTTAAATAGAAAAAGGAGAATAAAAATCTTCCGATTTTATATTTTTTGCTTTCTTCGGGCATTTGTTAACCTTCTGCTAATAGCCAGTTGTTCTTTTTTCGGCCGACAAAGCAGTTGCTAATTCTGCAGACGCATACATATCTGACGGTTGTCTTTCGAAGAGTGCACGAAAACGCACAACCTATGCTGACCTCTGGTGCTCGTGTAAAACCAACCACTTTATTGTATAAGGGAACCGCTCCTATAGTTTGATTCCCATAGTACGGAGTATGTCAACAAGGGATTTGAGTAAGTGGTACTCTATGAGCTGCTCAGTACTTAATGTCCACGATTTTGCCTTGAAATAGCAATTTTATTGTGCAATTCTCTTAGTGTGATATAACTTACCGTGTTCATGCACTCAAGTTTTTGAAGGGACCAAGAGCGTTGTCATTATTTGCACAATTATTACGATTGTCGCTTTTTGAAGATCAATGTGGTGGTCATTCTCTACATAGACAGGGTCCAACATGTTATGTTAAGCTGAACCCAGTCGACCACTGCGCAATATACACATATTGCGAAAAGGCAAACTGCAGTTGTTTATATCGATGTCGAATCCGATTTGCTAAGAAAAAGCCCAAAACGGGTGTTTGGTCGGTATTTGGCCAGCGCTTGACACAACTGCGAGAGGTCTGATTCATTGGTATGTTCCCAGATTCCCCTGTATGCTTTCTGTTTTTAATTGCCAGTTTGTTTTGGTTTGCTATGTTATCATTCCATCGTATTACACAGAGATGAAACTAAGGTGCAACAGTACCAATAAGCAATGACCTTACGTTTATTTACGCGGCATATGAGTAATAATAAGGAAGATAGCTGCAACAGGCGATACAATAGTTAAACCTGCCTTTTTGAGCACCACTTGCAGATGCTGACCAAGGATTAGTGGTTTAAAAGATGACAAGCAATTTTAATATACTATACTTTCGTAAGATTGCAAAATTATGACTGTCGGCTTTAGAATAAAAAAAATATTTTCGTTCACCGGAATGTGCAGTAGAATCGATTAGCCCATAGTGAACACCTACAGCCTCAATTTAAATGTCTGATGGATGAAATCAATTCCGAAATGTCAGAAAAAATGGAAGCCAATTCCAGTGAAAAAAAGAATAAACTTTATATACAAGGTAATTGCAGTCAGTCTGCGTGTACATGGCTGACACTGGCAAATTAAGTCCTTCACGTGCAATCCGAACCCCAGTCAAACTTACACTCCATCCTTATGGGTCCGTCATATCCCCATGGTTGTCCTTAATTTGTGTTTCCAGCCTTTTCATACGAAGCCTTTCTCTGAAGTTTTTTCTTCGGCCTAGGATCACTTGCCTCCTCCGCCAGCGGTATTTAACAATAACAAGAGGAATTCCATAAGGGCTTTTCCAAAGGCTCTTTTGCATTTTAGCCACCTATTTAATCTCTTAAGCAGGTCAAATTGCCAAAAATCTTCAGATTCTGTACATGTCATCCGTCAGTCCTGCCGCGATTTGATTGTGGCATTTAACTACAGAATGGCCCACTGAAGGTCAGCACATACAATAACCGCTTAAGTCAGTATACTAAAAATTAATAAGCACTTTAAGTAAATAAATGGAATAGCTGCTTACCATCATATATTAAGTAGGGTGAATTCATCTGTGCTAACCCTTTTAAGTTGGTGTTGATGTTTTCACTAGAGAATGTACGTCATAAACTCGCCATAGCATAATAAAACCCATTGCAGTGTCTTCTTCCAAGGTTTCAGTGCCGAGTTTTTGCACGTGTGCAGTAGTAGCAGAATAATTGTGTCGGAGGCTGGTGGCGAGGCCAGTTGTCCTGAGTCTTGGGGTGGAAAATAGGAGCAGACAGTAAAAAACTCCTAAAGGATTTTTAGGAGAAAAAACAATTTTGTTCTTGTGGGGACATGCGTGGGGTTTAATAGAAAAAGGAGCAAAGCAATCATCCGATTTTTGGGGGGTTGAAACCAACGGGGTGTATGGTAAAGGTTCCCAGGATCTTCATCGAGTATGGAATCTTATCAGCCTCATTTTTCCCTGCTGGGTTCAGTGTCGCCGACCGGATTGGAAAAAAGAAACATCCGTCCAGATCGCCGACAGTCCGCTACGGCTCAAACCAAGGATGAGTGTTGGGGCCGCCAGGTCCGGCTTATGCGATCGTTGACAGGGTAATCACGGTATGCAGATAGAAAAATACGGTAGACCGTGGAGACCTTCAAGTGCACCTTTTGTTGGGAGGGCTTTTAAAATGCCATATATCTATATCACAGAAGTATTAATATTAGTGTAAGAAGTAGTAGTGTAAATTAGTACGCTGTTAGACGCGCTTATTTTAATGATCGCTCCGAAAAACTTATGCTATAAAGAACAAATGTTTGTCAAACATTGAAAGTAATAAGATTATTGGAAATTTGCGTCGGCGTTCACCTCGTGGTAAATGGCGCACTACTGTATCGATCTAATTTTCGCTTAACAACCTCTAGAGATTCCAACAAAGCGGCATCCCGATAAAGCGTGTTCGACGGCTTGAGCACATTTTTTGAGAAGAAGTGCTTCCGAGAGCCCAGCCTCGCACCAGTCAATTTTCATTTGAAAGAATGACCCCTCAAGTTTGTTATTTTTGCTAGTCCGAAGAAATCTTTTGATTTACCTGAACAATCCCGAGGATATCGAACGCGGAATGTTAGTGCCAGGTCTCCTGTAGAGCAACCGAGTTCACCGTAAAAAGCAATAGTGTGTGATATGATCTGTTGATATATATTTTATTTTTACAGGTTAAACACCCTTTATATATTTAATTATTTTATCCTGTTTATTGAATCCGACCAATTTGTACATTATTTTATTCGCAGCTGGTCAATATGTACGAGATATAAGTTTTTCGGATATTGGAAGTTACTCAATCAATGTTCAATGGAGGGCCCCGGAAATGCCGTTTGGTGAAATAACATCCTACCGTGTTGAAACTACGGACGCAAAAGGAAATATGATTGCAGAAACCGAGGTGTATGCGACTGAAGCAACAATCAGTAATTTGAGTCCATTCACGACGTACAACATATCAGTCAGGACAATTAACAAACCGGGTTCTGTTAGCAACTATTACGGCGGAGCCGGTGAAGCCGTCACAAATGTTGTAACTACACTACCACTGGGTAAATGTTCGCACTTTGTCTAAATGCATTCCTTCTGCATTGGTAAACATATTGCCTGAAGCCAATTGACGTTTTTCCATTTGTTAATTCTCCACACATATACTTTATTCATCACCACATTGAGGAAAGAGCACAAAAATTACCCATCAATTCAATGGTCCTGCGCTCAAGTAAAACTGGGCCAACTGGATGAATTAATTAGGTTATTGTATTCATTTAAGTGTAGCATACTGAGATCTGCCAATTGCTGAAAGCACTTGGTCTCCCGACTTAACATACAATTATATTATACAAAGCACGTCCAGCAAAATTTCGGGGATAGCAGGCTTGAGGTTCATAGTTGAGCGACGCCTGTATATATTCACTTCGTTTAAATCTCCTTATCATCCAGGATTGTGATTATACCGACTGCCAATTTTCATTTTTTACAGTTAACCATTGACTTAAGTTTCACCAGTCAGAAGCGAATACGCAGTCTTTATTAGAAGTTCCCTTGTAGCACTAAGTAAGTGACATGTATAGTGCTGCAGCTGGATTCAGTTGAGAGTTGGCAGAGCGTAAGAACTTGATGTTAGCAACAGAGGCTGAAAATCGCGTTGTTTTGTTTCAACACACAGTTGCTTCTATTAATCGTCCACCTCTCATATTCACAGCAGGTCAGCAGGTCACAGATATAAAATTTCCGCATATCGGTACGGACACTGCCACGGTAACATGGACAGCCCCGAAACGACCGTACGGCGATATCAAGTCCTACCACATCACAGTTACGAACAGGGATACAAAGGAGGAGCACAAGTTTGAAACAACGTTGAACGGAATTAAATTGCATAATTTGACTCCACACACAAGGTACGACATAACAGTCAGGACTGAAAACAGGCAGCTTAATGGCAATGATGGTGGCCTCGGTGAACCCGTCCTGATAGAACTATCGACAAAACCGTTGGGTAAGAGTTGTAATAGATTATGCTATCTTCGTGCATTGTTTAACCTTCTGCTTTTAGCCAGTTGTTCTTTTTTGAAGACAAAGCATTAGCTAATATTGCAGACGCAAACATGTCTGACGGTTGTCTTTCGAAGAGTGCACGGAAACGCGCCAGTTATGCTGACATCTGGTGCTCGTGTAAAACCGAGCAGTTTATTGTATGAGAGAAGCCCTCATATAGTTTGATTCCCATAGTACGGAGTATGTCAACAAGGGAGTTGAGAATGTGGTACTCTGTGAGCTGCTCAGTACTTAATGTCCGTGATTTCGCCTTGATATAGACATTTTATTGTGCAATCCTTTAGTGTGATATAACTTACCGTGTTCATCCACTTAAGTTTTTGAAGGGACCAAGAGCGTTGTCATTTTAACACAATTATGACGATTGTTGCTTTTTGAATATCAAAGTGGTGGTCAGTCTCTGCATAGACAGAGACCAACATTGTATATTAAGCTGAACCCAGTCAACCTCTGCGCAATATACACATATTGCCAAAAGGCTAACTGTAGTTGTTTATATCGATATCGAAAAGTAGCGAATCCGATTTGCTAAGAAAAAGCCCTAGACGGGGGTTTGGTCGGTATTCAGCTAGTGTTTGACACAGCTGCGAGAGGTCTGATTCATCGGTGTGTTCCCAGATTCCTCTGTTTGCTTTCTGTTTTTAATAGCCAGTTTGTTTTGGTTTGCTATGTTATCATTCCATGGTATTACCCAGAGATGAAACTAATGTGCAACAGTAACAATAAGCAATGACCTAATGTTTATTTATGCGCATATGAGAAATTATAAGGAAGGCAGCTGTAATCGATTATACGATAGTTTAACCTACCTTTTTGAGCAACACACAGATGCTGACAAAGGAGAAGTGATTTAAAAAATGAACAGGAAGTATCATATACTATAATTTCTAAAGATTTCAAAAGTAAGACTGTCGGCTTAAAAATCCAAAATTATTTAATTTCACCGGAATATGTAGAAGAATAGATTAGCCGATGTTGAATACCTACAGCCTCAACTTTAAATGTCTGATGGATGAAATCATTTCCAAAATGTCAGCGAAAAAAGAAGCCAATTCCGGTAAACAACAAGAATTCACTTGATTTACAAGTTAATTGCAGTATGTCTGCATGTACATGGCTGATACTGGCAAATTAAATCCTTCGCGTGCAGTCAAAACCCCTGTCGAAATTACACTCCATTCTTATGAGTCCGTCATATCCATGAGGGCTCCTCCAAATGCCCTTTTGTATTTAATCCACCTACTTAAATCTCTTAAGCAGGTGGAATTGCTAGTAATCTTCAGGGATTTGATGATGGCATTGAACTGCATAATGGCTCCCTGAAGGTCAGCACATAGAAAAACTGCTTAAGTCAGTATACCAAAATGAACGATCCGTTTACGTTAACGACGGGAATAGTCGAGTCAAGTCAAGTAAATTTTATTGCAGGAAATATAGGCAAACGTGTTTGAACTCCCTCTTGGTACATAGGATTTAAGAAATTCATCGGCATAGCCGAACATTCCAAATAAGTCGTTGACAAAATGTCAGACGACTACTCGCTTCTTTCAAATAATACACTCAAACTTAGTTTACACGAGCCATCATTGTAGCTGAGGAAGAAGAGCAGAAAGTGAAAAAACCCTAAGGCTAGCTCATAATTCAAAATGGAATGTCATTTGTGGTTTTTAGGAGAAAAACTGTCACTCGTGGGGAGAAGCATGTTAATGATAGGGGCCTGATGCTTCTGTGAATGTTGACGGCAGGCATGGCTTCCATGACGAGTAATATCTACATTCGAAAGAGCATACGAGGAGTTGACCTCGGAATCATGAAAACGTTCTGGAGAACCGGAGATGCGACCATGATACGCCTTTGCTGTGCCAAGAGCCAAGGCACCCGCCACGTCGTCAGCAGTCGGTCGGTACGAGAAAGGGCGTGACAGGGCCGCGTAGCCTAGGACCAAAGGTGTGGTGGATGCGACCTCAGATGCGAGCAGCCTAGTTCACATAGTGAGCAGGAACATCAGAGCTAAGCAATTGGTTAAATACTTATAATAACGATGCTACTTAAAAAGTATTATTAGTAAATATTTATGGCATTTCAGTTTTTGGATTTAGAGCGCTTCAATTTTCGGATTCGGAAAACTTCATTGATTGGAATTGGAGTACTTAATTGCGACGATACTCATTAAATCGGTCTAGGTTTGCCTTTTAAAGATTCCACGGAGTGGGACATGAAAATATCCGCAGGAAGGGCATTAAATGCCAGAATTACCCTCTTAGAGAAAAATAATTTTCTTGGGTCAAGTCTCGCCCCACTCACACGTAATTTAAGCGGGTTTCCTCGCAGCCTAGATGAGGTGGC
The DNA here is from genome assembly GCA_036362985.1 of Ligula intestinalis. Taxonomy (NCBI): domain Eukaryota; kingdom Metazoa; phylum Platyhelminthes; class Cestoda; order Diphyllobothriidea; family Diphyllobothriidae; genus Ligula; species Ligula intestinalis. The sequence continues at coordinate 43,322 of JAYGXS010000133.1, forward strand.
CCGCTCAAAGGATTCATTTGTTTGGAGGCAGCAATCCTGACCACGAAACATGCGAAATGCCTGCATTTGGTCCCCACGTAGCTGCCTGTGAATCCAGAGAAAACAAGTCAAGGTTTACCAATCGGGTCTCATAAGGGAGGTTCCGTTGGCCTCGTACTAATTTTGTTGCGCGTCTTTGTACAATTTCGAGGTTTTTCTGTCTGTGGTTGTCCAAGGTCTCCAGGCTTGGATAGCAAATTCCAGTTGAGGTCGCAAGAACGTGCTGAATACATTGCCAAATACAATATTTTCAAAGTAAGCAAAGGCGTGTTTGATTAGATACAAGCTCGACAATGCGAATTTTGCCACTTTCAGGACGTGGAGTGATGGCTATAGTGAAGGCGTGAACAACACCCCCTTACTTGCTTCTTACTTTTAAATATTAATTAGGGTGGATTCAACACTTCCCACTTTTGTACTGCGTTAACCTTTCGTTAGTTGGTGTTGGGGTTTCAACCAGACAACCTACGTCAGATACCTCGCTAGAGCACAGTAAAGCACATTTCAGTGTCTTTTCTCAAGGTTGGAGTAAGCCAGCCATCTTTTACTCGTAACGTTTTGTATTTAACAAAAATTTTGCGATCTAATTTGTTCCCTTATATGCCCCGCCGTTGTCTCCCATAAAATCAGGTAAATATGAGCCTGATTGGCGCCCTTGGCACGTTTCCTAGGCGGCCCCTACAAGAAATCCCTAACAAGGAATATTCTTAAGTGCTGGCGGCACCGGGCAATACCTCGGAGTTTTTTATTTTTACTGTGTGCTATTTTGTGGCTTAAATTTGCTTTCGACCCTCATATTACTGTCATGACTGAAACTTTATGACGGCTTTTCGGTTGATTTCGCTTTTCATCCTCCTTTTTTTTCTGGACTACTCATGTTTTTTCCTGTTGTGTCACAAACAATTCTCCCATGTCGTCCAGTGCACACCATTATTCTCCAGTTACATTAATTATTGATCCCAATACTTCCCAAACTGTCACCATTTTACGTGGAATGGTTCATTCAGATAAACATGTCATCACATAAACGCTCATTTTTGCTTAATTTTAGTTTACGCACCGTAATTCGTTGCTATACAGTGGCCGCTGTGAACCTATTCGAATAAAGTTGACAACTTAATGCACTTATTTATACAACCTTCGCAGACTACCTATGCCACTACACCATGCATTAACTCCTATTATCAATGGAGCCGTAAGGCCAGAGGTCGGGCTTAGACATATATGAGATCAACTTCCAGTCATAATTTTGCCAAATGCAATATATGCGAGGCTTCGTTTCTTCAAATATCCCTTTTTCCATCATTCTCACAGGGATCTGTCGCCACAGGCAAAGCATTTTTCAAAGGATTTTTTACTTAAGATGATTCTGCAGATGATAGCCGTTATTAAAAATTACCACTGAACACAACCTTGGTCGTTTTGTTAAGGAAAATTGCACTGCGGATATTGTGTTGCACTGATTCGTTAGGAAATGGCATCTTCTGCCATAGTGAGCATTGTCAGTTTACTTCTGTCTAGTTGTTTATATATTTTCGCTTGCATCCATACACAAACAGATCGATACAATAACCCTATTCAACACGGCGTTGCCCAGGATCGGTTATTCGTTTTGAATAGATAGTAACATGCACGATTCACAATACGTTCAGCTGCATCAATTGTATTGAATGATCAATTGGACATTGAAATGGTGTTTTACAGAACGTGGCGGGGTTTGAAAGCTGCCACATTAAAATGACTTTGAGGAGGGCTGAAGTATTTTAACTGCAGAATGGCACTGAGCACATCAATGCACGCTTTTTGACTGATTTGGAACTGTCTTAAAGTATTATGGCCCATAATTAGAATTCAAAAGGTTTATGAAGATGGATCTCTGGGCATGAGTAAGGGGCTTTTAATAAACGTTAACCACGGTATATAGGTGCATGATAAATGTTGTTAGCGTTCACGTGCAACATGCTCTGCATCTGTATGCATAACTAAACTAAGCGGCGTAAGACGATACATGAAAGGTAAGAAAGGCTTTCCGGCCGTCAAAGATGTGTACACTGGAATCATGGTTTTATTTCCTTGACAGACGGGGAAAAGCAAATCGCCGTTCAAAAACAGACGGGCCACTGCAACATCTTACGCGAAAACCGCAACGCCAGATGGTCATGACTGGCACAACGAATTAAAACACACGCGGTTCATTCAAAGATTTTTCTGTACTTTTAAATTTTACGATGGAACCCTTTGCACACGCAAACTGTGTCTTCTAGTGTTCTGTGAGTATGTCTCTGTAGAAAGATCAGTGATGGATTTCGAAACGTGAGACGAATAAACATATTTTGCCAGCGATCGAGTCGTCTTTTACTTTTTTATTGCTTCCTGAGTCTCTCAAGTTTGCTCGTATTAGTAAAATTGGATTCTGTCGGTGATCCTAAATCATAGGTAATGGTAGGACAATAGGAGCCATTCGCATGGCTCCGAATATCATCCTTCATTTGGGCTTTCATTTTATTCAAGTTTGTCTGGTGTTAATAGTAGGCAGCGCCTGTGAAAACCCTATTGATTCCATGCCATTTGGTCATGTACATATGCACACGCAAACTTAAAGTAGAATTGATAAAGTCTTAGTACCATTATTCGTGTGTTATAAATACCTTTTATGTGGTGTTAGCTAGTTAAGCTGATGTTAAGAGACGAAGGGAAGGATATGATAATGTCATCAATGAAGCCATCGACACTGCTCAATCACATAATGTCTTCTGCGGACGAAGAATTATGCTATCGGAACATGGTTAACGCATGAGGTTTTTCAAGAGGGCAAGACTAACGAGGGGCACCGCGTGCATGTAACACACGTTCGTAAAAGGCTCGTGATAGAACAACCATTGCACCTTTGCCCAAATCAACCAGTCAGAATTTTGTAGTTAAGTAGCATATGGTCAACGAAAGAGAGAGTCGGGATGAGCTTGTTCCTTAATGTGCCTATTACGGAGGTGGGTCTCCCCATGCATTCACGGCTTTTGGCGAATCGAACAGACGAGCTGAGTCGTGCCAGCATTCAAGCCGTCCGTGCGTCAAACTAAGGAGACACCCACCCACATAGCGGTGCCAGTGGCCGTAGTCGAGATGGTTCTAGGATGTCTAGGCGCACATGATGTTACAGAAAGACCGAAACCAAAAAATTATGCACCGCAAGCCCCACTGACTTTCTGTGCTGTTGGATTATACCCTTTGCAATCAAAAAGCATTCTATATCTTTCTTCAGCCAACGAGTTTCTGTCAGAACAAACTGGACTATGACCGTGCCATTGATTACGCCCGCATGTCTGTAATACTTGGGACACCATCACTGATGTGGATAGAGAGAACAACATAAGAAGTAGATAGGCACGGATGAATTCGAGAATTTCAGAAAATGCAAGTTCATTGCTTGCGTCTGGTTTTAAAACGGTAATCTGCAAATGGTTTGAGGCATCATGTCAGGGATATTCCTGAGACTTAGTTGTTCAAGACAATGTTTTTAAAAGACTGGTGGATGGAGAGCAGATTGACTTGCCCAACAATGACACAGAAGTGGCTGACGCTTTGAGATCTGGCCAATAACGTCAACTGATCTAAAGCGCCATTATCTTACATCCCCAGGTGGCGTGTTCCGTCGCAATACATTGCAATTGATCAATCTCATTTTGAGTGTGTGGTGACACATGAGGTGAGGTTGTACAGTTTATTTCAACGTGCATTGCGAATCGAGACTGCAGGGAATAAGTGCAGAATACTCGTTGGCAGAAATATCGGTAATTGTTGGGGACAAAGACGGTGACATACTGTACTCTACTGAACACAGAGAAAGCGAGAACAACTAACTCCATATTTATGTAATTCAATTGAATGAAAGGAAAATAATGTTGTGACTTGTACCCTGCTTCCAATCTTAATGTATTGGCACTCAGCGACAGACATTTTGGACGTCATTGTTTGTGGTATTTTTAAAGGAACCAAAGTTGTTCATATGTGACTGTTTTCATTATGGACAAGTACGGTTACGTACTGCAGATTTTTTCTGCTCCTGAGAGCCCGTAAAAGGGATACAGAGAGTAGAACAGTCGGCCAGAAAGGGGGAGATTGTGATACAGCACGTTAAAGCAGGTCAGCGCAATTAATTCAAACCAAAAAGCTGAGTTTAATTAAGGGGGGACGCAAGGGACATAGCTGAGTCAATCGGACAATCAACTATTCGGAAATATTGAAAGTCAGTACTCGTTCTCGTGACAGAAGCGTGATATGCACGCGCGGCCTTTCTGTGCGATGACTAGGCATGGGCATGAACGTTTGTCCAACAGATTCCCTTCAAGGGATGTCATTACCGCCTATTCCGTGGATTGACCCGTAAGCACTGTAAACGTTGGCAAGCATGGTTGTTCCGGCGTGTTGTGGGCGGTTTAAGGTCTACTGGTGCGGAACCGGGGACCGTTTCCGAAAGCGATCCATACAAAGGGGCTGCGGCATTCAGTTCGGAGAATGGGGTGTCTGCTTAAAAGACAAATGTGTCCAGCAGAATGGCTTAATGTGTTGACGTGCCTAATTGAGGTCCGGTTGGAGAACTACACTGTCGCCTTTAATGCATAGACTGCTTTTCATGAGAAAATTTGACCTCTCCAAACTGGGCTGTAAATTCCCACCTGACTTCCTAATAACTTCGATTAAAGCAATCAAGAAAATTGTTTAAGGAGTAATAAAAATGTTTTCCTGTCTTCTCTTGCGTTTCCAACGTTTCTTCCAGTTGAGGCCCACAGACACTCTTTACCCGGATGCAGTTGTCTTGACAATGGGACAAAAACATTTACTTAATATTGAGCCCAAGGGAGGTAGGCAGGTTGTCTGCGCGTACTGTAGGATAAAGGTCCCAGTAAGGGCAGCCTGCTGCATTGGTCCTCTGGCTGCAACATTCACAACAGCCTTGCTCAAGTTTAAAAACTGAGGATATTTCATAGCGTGAAAACAAAACCTATAGTTGGCTGAAGGCAGCTGAAAAAATACAAGTCTTCACGCATAAGTAAGTGAGGTTATTGGTCTAAGGATATAATACCCACACCACCTGCACGTCTGTACGACGGTTTCCTTTTCAAAATATGTGAGAGCACTACACATATAAATATGTCGGTCAGGCGAACTACAGCCAAGGAGCCGAACTGCAGTACATTTCCTTTAAATAATACATAACATTTGCGGTCGGTTTTATTTTGCAGGCGTTGTTTTTGATGACAATGATATACGTCTGACCTGCAGCACGCAATCGCGTACTTGATGGTTCACTTTTTTATTGGTTCAACTACACGATTGCTTCTATAGAAGTTCCATAGCGTTCGAATGAACATAAGACCACCTCAGTTGCCATTCGGTACATTCGCGTAGCAGGGAATAGCTTTGAATTCAAGATAAATTGCTGAAGGTCAAACGAAAAAAGATGTCATGTTGTTGCGGTTTAACAGAGAGAAGACGCGTTTACGCAAGAAAATGGACAGTGACAAACATAACCTGGGCATTAAGGTACGTAAAAAAAGAAAAATATGCTTAAAAACCTCGTCCTCGGGCAGCAAACACGCCCCCTAGCTTAAAGGCGCCCACCGATGGACTAGTAGGCATTAGTGATGATATTTAAGAAAAGAACAGCAGAGAACTCACATGAGGTCAGCGAACACCCGCGCTTACGAAACCTGTGCATACCTTATCTACGGAAGTGAGATTTGATAAAAGACTTGCTTTCCAGTAGACCGGCCAAACACACCAGGTTCCTAACAGCACCCAGTCACAATACATTCATAAATATGATAGTAAATATCAACTGTGACTATTCTATACATGTGAACGGTAATGTTTTTACTATATGTTCTAATTATCTCTATGCTTATTAAAAGTTATGACTGTTTCTGTGTGCGTCTGCGTTAGCATTGGTCGCAGGGGTGAGATTGTTATGCTGCCTGCTCCTCCTGTGCGCGTGTGTGTTAGTATCACGCTCACTTTGTAGG